>CM055117.1:383570859-383790902 GCA_029206835.1 Rana muscosa
AGAAATTGCAAACAGGAAACGTTGTAAAAAATAAAAATTCAACACAATTTCTGTAAAGAATATAAGAAGTTGAGGCCAGGTTCATGCAACACAATTTTTTCTATAAATAAATGCATTTTATAAGGAATACGAACAAAACACCAAATAATCCAATATTTTTCAGAACCTAGTCCTTGAAATGGTTGCAGTTAAAAGATTAAGCGTTATTGCTTTGAATCACGGAAGCTTTCAACTTTGCATTAATGGCACTTGCACGTGTGATCTAAAAGTTCATTAACAAAGGGCATACATCATTTCATACATTTATAAAAATGGTGTGAAAACAGTGTGTTATTACCTGATAACTACTTTTCCAGGAATCTTCCAGGACGGCTTAGAGAGATAGGCTCCTCCACCTAGCACAGGAAACATGATCCACATCATAAAAAGCACTGCACATGCATCAACTCCTCATTATTTAAAGTTGTTGTAAACCCACTTTTTCAACTTGCACCTACAGGTAAGCCTAGATTAAGGCTTACCTGTAGGTGCAAGAAATATCTCCTAAACCTACACGGTTTAAGAGATATTTACTAAAATGACAGGCGCCGCTGTCTACGGCGCATGCGCGCCGTAGACAACGGCGCATTCATGGGGTTAATCCCATTCACAAATTCGGCTAGTTCCCAGCAATCATTGAGCTTAGCCGAATTTGACGGCTCCCGCGCGCATGCGTGGAGTCACGTCTTCGCCGCTCCGGCCAATCACAGCGCCGGAGCGGCGCTGTGATTGGCTGGAGTGGCGATACCCGGAAGTAACATTCCGGCTATCGCCGCAGTGATGGCTGTGGCTGGAGAGAGGGACACGGATGGCTTCGGGGGCCCCGATCTAAGGTAAGTTGGTACATAATGAGCTAGTATGCTAGTCATACTAGCTCATTATAGCTTTGTTTTGCAGGTAAGCCACAAAAATGTTTTTTTTTAGATGGGTTTACAACCACTTTAACAAATAACCGAAGGCTTCAGAATAAGTATCATTAAACCCTCATTAACGTAGCTTTATTCTTACTCTATGTTCTACATTGCAACTCACCAACACAGAAGGGAGGGAACTGACACCGTCCTGGAAGATTCCTGGAAAAAGTAGTTATCAGGTAATAACACTGTTTTTCCAAGTCATCTTCCAGGACGGCTTACAGAAAGGGCAAAATAGGACTACTTGATCAGGGCGGGACCCCAGCTTTAAGCACCTACTTCCCAACAGCCTGTTTCTGGTTAGAGAACAGGCCCGGTTGGTAATGTCTATGAAGGTTTGGAAGCTGGACCCGGATGCAGTCTTAAAAGATCTTGGAAGGAGAAGCGCTAACCTTTCCAGCTCAGGAAATGGCCCCTTGCTCTGTGTGAATGAGCTTTGACGTTTTCCAGGGTTAAAAGCAATGATGACTGGTAGGCTTCCATCATTGCATATTTCAATCACCCTGTGATAGTAATTTGACGTCAATTTTACTTTTTTCCTTATCTGGGGCTACAGAACAAGCAAGGCTAGAGGTTGATCTTCAAACTATGGAATTCATCCTACACAATTTTCATTCAATGAGATGCTTACCCATGGACATTTAAATAGTAAGGTGACCAGATTTTTTTATAAAGAAATCCGGGGACATAATTTTACTAGGAATGGCGGCAATAGGCAACTCTCTGCCCGTCACCGCCGCCGGCCTCAACTTGTCAAGTCTTAATCTCCGGGCCCTGGCTACTACTGGGTGGGGAACGGAGGAAGATCACTTTGCCAGGGAAGGCAAGGAGATAATCTGGCAGGCAGTTGGCCAGTACTTGAGCCAAGGCAGAAACAACATGCGAGCGGAGCTGAATGGGCATGTACCCGAAACTGAATATTCCCTCCGCTCCAACCAGCACCTGATCATCAGAAAGGAGCACAGATAATGGAAACAATACACCCCCTAAGCTAGTGAGAGCGGAGGTGTGCAATTCAGATTTTTATTCTGCACTGACCATCTTTGAAATTAACCCAGCCCCTGTTCAAACCAGGGACAAAACCGGGGACAGACTTGGTCTGGGGAAAGTGTTCTGATTTCGGGGACTGTCCCCGGAAACTGGGGATGTGTGGTCACCCTAGATAATAGGCCCTATTAATTATCCAGCAAGATTTCTGCTTTAATGCTAGATATATCAATATCTTCATCCATGGCAAAAATGCATATGCTCATACTGATGACCTTTCTCCCTTCTGAATGCTGGAATGGCAGCTATCAGTATCTGGAAAGAAAAGCCCGGAGCAAAAAGACAGAATGCCATAGGCAAAGGGCTGGGCATGACTGAGTGAACAGGGTATGAAATGAGAGGGGATTAATGATTGGCTAATGGAAATATGGAGGGGAGGGAAGAAGGCTAGATAAAAGGGAGTCCCCGCCCCTCTGAGTTAAAACAGCGCAGGGGAAAGTTTCCAGCAGCATGTCAGCTAGCAGCAGCATGTCTTCTGTAGACAAACTGAAAGTTTCCAGCAGTATGTCAGCTAGCAGCAGCATGTCTTCTGTAGACAAACTGAAAGTTTCCAGCAGCATGTCAGCTAGCAGCAGCATGTCTTCTGTAGACAAACTTCTGGCCCAGCTTCGGGCAGAGGCTGCGACACGGGGCGAGGATTGGCTCCAGGAGACCCTGGGGCCGATGCTTTCTAGTCCGGTCGGATCCCAAGGTACCGCGGGGAGAGAAGCTGGTCGAGCTCGGAGGTCCAGGCCCCCGGAGCGCTTCTCACCAGGCCCCTCCCCTAGAGCTCAGCGGCAGGTTGGTAGTCCCCCTAGGGCCCCTTGGGGCCCTCCGGCCAAGCGCGCCGCATTTCCCAGGGCGGGGGGTACCGGAAGGAATCCCCCTCAGATTCGGAGCTCGGCGGGGGGCCGCACCGGGAGTTCTGGAGCGGCCGACAGTCCCGCGCGGCGCGTGGAGTCAGAACAGGCGGGCCCCCGGCGGGTTTGGGGCTCCTGCGTGGGTTATCGGTGGCCGCGGTGTCCGGGCATCCCCCACCCTCAGCCGGACATCTGGTGCAGGAGGCTGAGCGAGGTGTGGAGCCAGTGAGGGATGACGGCGGTGCGGGTGAGCTGAGACAGCGTGGAGGCAAGTTGGCTAAAAAATCGGCGTGCGGGTCAGGTGCGCGGAGGTGGGACCGATCGGGTCCTGGCCCCTCGGCTTCCAGGGACTAGTCACCTGGTGAGCTGTCGTCCGGTGGTGAAGAGCAGGCTGGTATGCTGTCAGAGGGGGAGGTTGCCAGCTCAGGGGAAGATCGGAGACCCGGACGGTCGGTGGCAGCGGTGGATTCGAGTGGATCGGCTGGTGGTATTTCTTCCAGGCAGCCCAGTAAGTCCCTTTTAATTGATTATGCTGGGAGCCATGCTAGGAATGGTGGCCAGGTGGTTAGGCCTGCTGCGGGTGTGGGTCTAGCGGTACAAGTGTTGGGTCAAGATGATGGGCAGGCAGGGAGGGTACGTCCCCGGATGGGGGAGGTGCTCGGATGGATGGGCTGCAGGGGTTTCTTGCGGGCATCAAGTCCTTGGTCAGCCAATTTGAGAAGGGGGATGGCGTGGGAGTCAGTCCAGCTGCGGCGTGGGTTCCGCCGTCAGGGATGGCGGGGCCCGCGGCTGCGGTGGGGGCACCAGTTTTACCTGCGGGGAATACCGGGGTGGGTGAAGCCGCAGGGGTGGTTGCTGTAGCTTTAGCCACAAGGGAGGGTGGTGCGGTGGAGCAGGCAGCAAGGCAGGACATTATTAGGTTGGATGATGCTGCAAAATGTGAGATGTATGTGTGTTATGAGGCACCGCTGGGATCTCACCTGAAACCTGAAGTGAGGGAAAAGATATGGAAGGGTGAGTATGTGGAGATGTTCTCACTTCTGCCATTGGAGAAGTTTAACCTGGACAGGGTAAAACCGGATGATTCAAAAAAGGAGGATGAGGAAAAGAGGAGGTATAGGCTGATCCCTCGGACGTTTGCAAACTGGTTGCAAGCGTTCTCTATAATGGCTAGTGTCATAGGTCAAAAGAACCCGGAGCATTGTTCAGCGCTATTTGGATATCAGGACTCTATTGGGGAGGCATACAGAGTGTATGGGGGCACGGGGTGGTTCAGATATGATGAACAATTCAGGCAGAGGAGGGCGGTGAGGCCAGATCTGCGGTGGGATAATAAAGACATCAGCTTATGAATGCGGTTGATGACTGCGCTGAGGGCGTCTAGTCAGTTTTTTCAGGGGGGGGGGGGCCGGTGGAACCTTTTCCCCAGGACAATCGGCCGGGAAACAAAAAGAGGTGTGCTGGCAATATAATGAGGGCTCCTGCAAGTTTGGGGGGGTCCTGTCGATTCAAGCATGAGTGCTCCGGTTGCGGTGGCTCCCACACACAGGCTAGATGCTTTAAGCGAGGTAAGGGTCGGGCCGGGGATGCTGGGCAAAAAAGGGAGGACTCCGGTGATGGTGGAAAGGATGCGGCTGTTTCTCGGTGGGTATCCGGACAAGGGGGCGGCAAGGTTGTTGGAGCAAGGGTTTTCAGAAGGGTTTCGCATTCCGTGTTCCTTGCAGGTTATTCCCCCGATCGCGCGCAATCTGCGATCGGCCTTGCAGCAGCCTGCGGTGGTCGCAGAAAAGCTGCGCAAGGAGGTTGCTTTGGGCCGGATGGGTGGTCCTTTCCAGTCCCCTCCCCTGGAGAACTTGGTGGTCTCCCCGCTCGGGGTGGTACCCAAGAAGGAGCCCAACAAGTTCTGCCTCATTCACCACCTGTCTTTCCCGAAGCATGTACAGTCAGTTACACTTTATCAGGGACATACTGGGCTTGAACCTGGGACCTCGTCTGTGTCTGGCATTGACTCTTCCCACTGAGCTATCTGGGATGCTGGACAGTTCCCTGCCTGATCTGCTGGATAACCTATCTAATGGATTAGACTACTCTGCTTGGTGTCTTGATTGATGTTGAACCCTGAACCCCTTGCTCCTCCCATGAACTTCCTATAAAAGATGTTCCAGAGATGTTGCCCCTTGCGGTTTGATCTGCTTCTGTTCCTGACTCTGTGCCTGTATCGTGTTCCTGTGTTTGACCCGGCTTCCTGACCTCCCTCCTATCTCCAGTCCTGACTCTGGCTTGTTTGACCCTGCTAAGTTACCTGTCTGATCATCTGTTGCCAAGACCCAGCCTGGACTCTGACTACTCTCTGCCTGCCGTTTATGCTGTTTACCCTGATGTGAATGACCTGGCTTGTCTGACTGCGCTGCTCTGCATACCTACACCTGCTGACCTGCATCCACGGTCCCGCACACCTGCACCTGCTGACCTGCATCCGCTGCTCTGCATACCTGCACCTGCTGACCTGCATCCGCTGCTCTGCATACCTGCACCTGCTGACCTGCATCCGCTGCTCCCAGTTCCAGCTGTTCCAGCTTTCGCTTGGCTTTACTACACCCAGCCAAGAGGACCAAGCAGGCACCCTTACCTCACCGCGCTCTTACCACCACTGTCCCCACTCCAGTGGTCTCCGAGCCGGGGTTGTACGGGAGGTCTCCCTCTGCACGTCAGGCTCACACCAAAGGTACGTGACAGTATCAAACCGCCATGTCTGAGCCTGCAAGAGGGACCTCGCCTATGGATGACGTCAGTCAGCACCTCGCAGCCCTCACCCGGGTCGTGAAGTCTCTACAAGGCAGTTACGTTCAAGTGGATAGGCAGACGCAAACCCAGACCATCACTGCAGATGCACCTTCAGTCCCAACTTCCTCCTCTGGAACGCCACCACCTCCTGAGCCTAGGGTCCCCGTTCCCGATAAGTTTTCTGGGGATCGAAGAAAATTCCGGGCGTTTCGCAACGCATGTGAACTATACTTTTCCTTACTACCTCTGACTTTTTCATTAGAGGTCACCAAAGTAGGGTTTGTTATCGCTCTACTACAGGGGGAACCTCAGGCTTGGGCCCACCATCTGCTGGAAGTCCACCATGAAGCTCTGGACTCTCTCTCATCTTTTCTTGATGCCATGGCTCGACTCTATGATGACCCTCAATGGACTTCCACCGCCGAGGCTGCCCTCCACGCGCTCCAGCAAGGCCGCAGAGCGGTCGAGGACTATGTGACTGATTTCAGACGCTGGAGCGCGGATGCCCAGTGGAATGATGCAGCCCTACGGCACCAGTTCCGTCTCGGTCTCTCTGAGGGACTGAAAGACGAGTTAGCCCGGGTCGGTGTTCCTGATGCCCTAGAGACTTTAATCACCCTGTCTATTCAGATAGACCGACGACTCCGGGAGTGCAGAACAGAGAGGGCTACCCAGCAGCTCCGTCCAGCCTGGATGCTACCCCGGGTATCTCCTGCTGTTGCCAGTTCAGTTCCAGTTAACTCCTTACCTGCCAATCAGACTTCTGTTACCATAAAGCTGAGACAGCTTGGACTGATGAGACCTTCCCTGTCGGCCGAAGAACGACTTCGCCGGCGACAGAATGATCTTTGTTTATATTGTGGAGGAGCCGGCCATTATGTTTCCTCATGTCCTGCTAAGCTGCGCAAGGTCCCAGCTACCCCTTCTCCAAGTGGTCCACCTCCCTCTGCCAACACCACCCACCTGGCCCTACCTATCTCGTTCCAATTGCCAGGAAGGACAATACCAGTCACCGCGATAATTGACTCAGGAGCATGTAATTGTTTCATCGATCTTAACTTTGCAGCACAACAGCACATCCCACTCCAGCCAAAGACCCAGGGACTTTCCATCTTTTTAGCAGACGGGTCCTGTATTAAGTCAGGAGTAGTGACTCAAGAAACCCCTCCTTTGCTTGTAACCACCTCTACAGATCATAAGGAACTATTAAGCCTGAATGCCATTGCATCCCCTCTGTTTCCAGTCATCTTGGGTCTACCCTGGCTTCAGGCCCATAACCCACAGATCGATTGGGGGTCCGGGAGTATTAGGTTCCAGTCGCCTTATTGCCAACACCACTGCATGCCTCCATGTCTCAGCACTTCTGGTCCTCTGTTATGCCTGGAGCCGGATTCAGAGGTACGCACAGCTGTGCCCAAACAATACCATGGATTCCTGGATGTTTTCAGCAAACGGGGAGCTGAGACCCTTCCGCCTCATCGTCCATTTGATTGTCCAATCGAGCTTCTCCCTGGGGCTGAAATTCCCTTTGGACGGATCTTCCCCTTATCTGAAACGGGAGCTAGAGGTTCTGAAAGAGTATGTTGACGAAAACCTAAAGAGGGGGTTCATCCGTCCTTCCACTTCTCCAGCAGGGGCGGGAATCTTTTTTGTGGAGAAAAAGGACCATTCTCTCCGGCCCTGTGTGGACTACCGGGAATTAAATAAAATTACGGTCAAGAATCGGTACCCTCTGCCCCTGGTACCCGAACTCTTTCAGAGGCTCAGGACCTCTTCTGTGTTTACCAAGCTAGACCTGCGGGGGGCGTACATCCTGGTCTGCATCCGCGCAGGGGATGAATGGAAGACTGCTTTTCGGACCAGGTTCGGCCATTACGAATACCTAGTAATGCCCTTTGGCCTATGTAACGCCCCTGCTACTTTTCAGCATCTAGTCAATGACATTTTTAGGGACTGCCTGGACATTTACGTAATTGTCTATCTAGACGATATTTTGATTTTTTCCACTTCAATTGAGCAGCACCGGGAACATGTCAAGATCGTACTCTGTCGACTCCGTCAACATGGACTGTACGTAAAACCAGAAAAATGTGAATTCGAGCGACAGAGTATTCAGTTCCTCGGCTTGGTAATTTCAACAGAGGGATTCAAGATGGATCCGCAAAAGGTTTCAGCTATTCTGGATTGGCCTGCACCTTCAGACAAGAAGGGGGTGCAGCGCTTCGTTGGCTTCGCCAACTTCTACCGGAGGTTCATCAAGGGATTCTCCGCTATTATTTCCCCGATTACGCAGCTGACCAAGCAGAATGTCCGGTTTTGTTGGAATCCCGAGGCACAGGCTGCCTTCACAAATTTAAAAGGACTGTTCACGTCAGCTCCTATTCTGAGTCACCCTGACCCTGCTCTACCTTATCTACTCGAGGTAGATGCCTCAGAGACAGCGTTAGGAGCCGTTATCTCTCAACGCCAGGGTCTCAAGGACTTGATGCACCCAATAGCCTTCTTCTCTCGTAAGCTTACTCCGGCCGAGAAGAACTATGACGTGGGGGACCGGGAGCTCCTGGCCATCAAGTCCGCCCTTGAAGAATGGAGGTATCTGTTGGAAGGAGCGGCGCATCCCATACTCATTTATACAGACCACAAAAACTTCTAGTATTTGAGAGCTGCCAAGCGTCTGAGACCACGCCAGGAACGATGGGCCTTATTCTTCTCTAGGTTTTCATTTCACATAACTTACCGGCCCGGCTCAAAGAACACCAAACCAGACGCCCTTTCTCGCATGTTCGATGATCCGAAAGAAGTGTCAGCTCCTGATACCATCCTATCGGAAGGTAACTTTCTACTCTTGCAAACAAATCTAATGTCCGGCTTGAAACAAGCTTCAGCAAATATGTCAGGGCCTCCTGGGATTACCCTGTTACCCAAGGATGGGTTACTATGGAAAGACAACAAGATCTTTGTACCAGAAGATGTCAGAGTAACAGTATTAAATCTGTGCCATGATCATCCCCTGGCCGGCCACTTCGGAATGCATAAAACCCAAGAACTAATTCAACGCACATTTTGGTGGCCGGATCTTGAAAGGAACTGCAGGGAGTATGTAAATTCATGTGCCACCTGTACCCGTAGTAAGACCGCTAGAAGCAAGGCCTGGGGTCTGCTCAGACCCTTACCAGTTCCTGATCGACCCTGGCAAAGGATTGCTATGGACTTCATAGTGGAACTTCCCCCGTCAGAAGGTTGCTCAGCCATTTTTGTAGTGGTCGACCGTCTATCTAAAATGGCCCACTTCGTGCCACTGAAGAGCACGCCATCTGCCATGGAAACTGCCCAGGTCTTCATAAAAGAGATAGCAAGGTTACATGGGGTTCCAACAGACATTGTTTCAGACAGAGGGGTGCAGTTCACCTCTCGCTTCTGGAAGGCTTTGTGCAAGGTCCTGAAGATCGAGCTGTCCATGTCCTCTGCCTATCACCCTCAGACCAATGGGCAAACCGAGAGGATGAACCAAACGCTCGAGCAATATCTCCGATGCTTTACCACCTTTGTTCAAGATGACTGGGTAACACTACTACCCCTGGCGGAGTTTGCCTTTAATAATGCCAGTCACTCGGCTACAGGTCAGTCTCCGTTTTTCTCCAACTACGGGTTCCACCCGACCTTCCTACCTGATCTAATTTCTGATTCAACAGTCCCAGCAGTCCAGAGTACCGTTGATTTCCTGACCCGTAACAACAAAATATTACAGGAAGCCTTGACCAAGGCGCAGGCAACCAATAAAAGGATGTTTGACAGAAAGAGGAGAGGGGAATTATGCCTTCAACAAGGCGATCAAGTATGGCTGTCTACCGCCAACCTTAGGATGACCTGCCCCGCAAGGAAACTGGCACCCAAGTTCATCGGCCCCTTCCCAGTAAAACAGAGATTAAATGAAGTCTCCTATGAACTTTCTTTACCAGATTCATTGAAGGTTCACCCAGTGTTTCACGTGTCACTACTGAAACCTACAGTGCCGGATCCCTTCCCAAACAGGGGATCAGGACCGCCTGAACCTGTAATGGTTGACGGGGATGAGGAGTTCGAGGTGGAGGCCGTTTTGGACTGTAGAAGAAGGGGGAACCAACTTCAATTCCTGATTAAGTGGAAGGGGTATGGTCTGGAGGAGAACTCCTGGGAACCCCAATGGAACATTCATGCCCGAGAGTTAATCCAGGCATTTTTTCGCAGTCACCCCCAGAAAAGAGCTCTCTTGGGCACCCAGAGGTTGCCCTTAAGGGGGGGGCACTGTCAGGGACATACTGGGCTTGAACCTGGGACCTCGTCTGTGTCTGGCATTGACTCTTCCCACTGAGCTATCTGGGATGCTGGACAGTTCCCTGCCTGATCTGCTGGATAACCTATCTAATGGATTAGACTACTCTGCTTGGTGTCTTGATTGATGTTGAACCCTGAACCCCTTGCTCCTCCCATGAACTTCCTATAAAAGATGTTCCAGAGATGTTGCCCCTTGCGGTTTGATCTGCTTCTGTTCCTGACTCTGTGCCTGTATTGTGTTCCTGTGTTTGACCCGGCTTCCTGACCTCCCTCCTATCTCCAGTCCTGACTCTGGCTTGTTTGACCCTGCTAAGTTACCTGTCTGATCATCTGTTGCCAAGACCCAGCCTGGACTCTGACTACTCTCTGCCTGCCGTTTATGCTGTTTACCCTGTTGTGAATGACCTGGCTTGTCTGACTGCGCTGCTCTGCATACCTGCACCTGCTGACCTGCATCCGCTGCTCTGCTGACCTGCATCCGCTGCTCTGCATACCTGCACCTGCTGACCTGCATCCGCTGCTCCCAGTTCCAGCTGTTCCAGCTTTCGCTTGGCTTTACTACACCCAGCCAAGAGGACCAAGCAGGCACCCTTACCTCACCGCGCTCTTACCACCACTGTCCCCACTCCAGTGGTCTCCGAGCCGGGGTTGTACGGGAGGTCTCCCTCTGCACGTCAGGCTCACACCAAAGGTACGTGACACACTTCCTTTGATGCTGCGGTAGGATGGGATTGACGATATGGCCAGGGGGCGCTGATGGCAAAAAACCGACATAGAGGCGGCTTTTAGATTGTTGCCGGTTCACCCGGATAGTTTTCACCTCCTGGGATGTCAGTGGGACAATGAGTTCTATGTGGATAAGTGCTTGCCTATGGGATGCTCCATATCGTGCGCATTGTTCGAACAGTTCAGCTCGTTTGTGGAATGGGTGGTCAGGGATGTGGCAGGGGTGAATTCAATCATTCACTACTTGGACAATTTCCTTTGCGTGGGTCCGGCCTCATCCAGAATCTGCTCTGTGCTCCTGGCCACATTGGAGCACATTGCAGAGCGGTTTGGGATACCATTGGCACCTGACAAAACGGAGGGACCTCGCAGGGTTATCACGTTTTTGGGCATTGTCCTGGACTCGGAGGCCATTGAGTGCCGCCTACCATTGGACAAATTGGAGTCACTCAAGACTGAGCTGAAGGTCATGATGGGGGTAAGGAAGGTGCAGCTTAGGGTGTTACAGTCGCTACTGGGAAAGCTCAATTTTGCGTGTCGCATTCTGACAATGGGCAGGGTGTTTTGCAGACGGCTGTCGGCTAGCACGGCTGGGGTACGGTCCCCCACGCACTTTGTGAGTTTGGGTAGAGAACACAAGGCGGACTTGCGAGTTTGGCATTCATTCCTGGAGTCTTTCAATGGGAGAGCGTTATGGATGTCTGGCCCTATTAGAAATTTTGATTTAGAACTGTACACAGATGAGGCTGGGGGGTCTGGTTTTGGGGATTTCTTTCAGGGCAGGTGGAGTGCGGGCCCATGGCCGCAGTCTTGGATTGAGGCTGGTTTCACCAAGAATTTGGTCCTGTTGGAACTGTTCCCGGTGGTGCTGGCGGTGGAGTTGTGGGGGGCGTGTTTCAGGGATCTGAAAGTGCGTTTTCATGGGGATAACCTGGGGGTAGTACAAGTCATCAACAGGGTGCCGGCATCCTCCCCCTCGGTGGTGCGGCTGCTGCGCCATCTGGTGTTGAGATGCTTGCAGCTCAATGTGTTTGTATATGCAGTGGACCTTCCGGGGGTGGACAATGTCATAGCTGATGCGCTGTCTCGCTTTCAGTGGGACAGGTTCCGAGAGTTGGCACCGGAGGCGGAGCAACGTGGGGTCCCTTGACCAGGCGGGCTGTGGAAGATTCCGTTGGAATAGTGTCAGGTTGGATCAGAAAATCGGTAAGTACAGGCACATGGGTGGCGTATGAGAAGGTGTGGCTGGAATGGAAAGAGATGGTTCGCGAAGCTGAAGCTGACACGGTGAGTCCCAATGTCAGGTTATTGGTGCTGTATTTCCTGGCTATGAACATGGAGGCCCGCGTGTCCATGTCCAGTTTGGGTAAGAAGATGGCAGGATTGGCCTTTCTGTTCAAATGGCAGGGTTGTCCTGATTTTACAAAAGATTTTTGGGTGCGTCAGGCACTCAAGGGATACAGTCGGGGGGGTCAGAAACCGGATGGCAGGCGACCTGTATCGTTTACTCTATTGGGCGGGATCATGGGACAGTTGCAGGGCCTATGTTCATCCCCATACGAAATTCAGTTGTTCACAGTGGCATTCTCACTGGCATTCTTTGGAGCATTTAGGATAGGTGAGTTGGTTAGCCCGTCCAGAACAGTGCACGGGGGATTGCGGGCTAGCGAGGTGGGCTGGTTGGAGCAAGGGGTGTCTCTGGTACTGAGGAGGTCTAAGACAGACCAGATGGGCAGAGGTAAGTTGGTCCAGGTCTTTTCGGTCCCGGGTTCCCTGTTGTGCCCGGTAAAGGCGGTTAAAGGGTACTTGGAGGTTCGCCCGTTCTGTGAGGGTTCCTTTTTGGTACACGAGGATGGGATCCCACTTTCAAGGTATCAGTTCATTGCGGTGTTCCAAAGGTCCCTTCGGGCTTTGGGACTCTGAGAAAAAGAGTTTTCCTCGCACTCGTTTAGGATAGGGGCAGCTACGGAGGCGGCCAGATGTGGGATGGATGACGAGGCGGTTAAGAAGATAGGCCGGTGGGAATCCAGGAGGTTCCGGTCATACGTACGCCCGCAGCTAATGGTGGGTCTGGAATAATGTGGGTATACAAGCCATGGGTTGTTGTTAGGTGTTGTTTGGGGTTCTTTTCGGGCTGCTGTGTGTATATGTATAAGGAAGCTGGGAGATTCTCATGGGGGATTTTGTTCTTATTTCACTTACAGGTCAAATGCAGGCATTGGTCTGGATACTGGGCCATTCGTTTGTATTCTGGGGGGACAAAGAGAGCCGATGTTCGACATGAGGGTCGGCAGTTGGGATTCCCAAGACCGGAGGCGTGTGTCCGCTGGCTGGGAGTTCCAGGAATGTTATTGAGTAAGATGGTTCCGGAGGTGCACCGTTTTGCTCGTTTGGACAGGCCACCTGACGTTTTGGTACTGCACGTAGGTGGCAATGACCTGGGCTTTAGGTCCATGTTAGAAGTTCTAAAAGATATGAAATTTGATTTCATTCGGCTCAGGATGTCATTCCCGGACATGATCATTGTCTGGTCAGACATGGTGGCAAGGTCAGAGTGGAGGAGAGTGAGGTCCGTGGATGGCATTAATAGGGCTAGGAGAAAAATTAACCGGGACATGGGCAGGTTTGTGGTACGGAATGGGGGGTTGGTGGTTCGACATTTCGAACTGGAGGTGGATACATGGCGGTATCTACGGAGGGATGGCGTCCACCTGAACAATGTGAGGACTGACTTATGGACTTTGGGTTTGCAGGATGGGATCCAACGAGCCCTTAGGGTTTGGAGGGGCACCAAAGGGTAAAGGTGTTTTCCCTTGGGTGCTGTGGCGGGTGTTTGGTCTTTGCGGGAGAAGGAAGTACCTCAAAAAAGCAAGTGGTCAGGACCTATCGGTGGTATGGGTTCTGAGGGTGGATTCCAGCTAACAGGAGTTTAGCTGGATGAGTTGGATAATGGGGGCACTGCGGTCAGTGGTCGTCTCTGAGTAGCTGATCGGCTTGAGGCCTATGACCATTTTTAAGGTACCGCAGTGTCACGTGGTAATACGATATTAGTATGGTGACTAATATCGGGTTAATATGATTATGGTAATTTTGAGGTTCCTGCAAATACCAACACTAGGAGGCAATATTTCGGATATGTTCTGGGTTTATGTGTTTTGATGGTTAAAGTTTTTGATAACTGATGGAACAGTTAAAAAATAAAGGAGGCTGCTACGGCCATGTTTTACTCCAAACATCAATGTGTGGTCTCTTGATTAAGTATAAGTAAGGTATGGGGGTAGAATGTGGTGGGCAGACCTGTAATACAGGTCCTTCTCAAAAAATTAGCATATTGTGATAAAGTTCATTATTTTCTGTAATGTACTGATAAACATTAGACTTTCATATATTTTAGATTCATTACACACAACTGAAGTAGTTCAAGCCTTTTCTTGTTTTAATATTGATGATTTTGGCATACAGCTCATGAAAACCCAAAAATCCTATCTCAAAAAATTAGCATATTTCATCCGACCAATAAAAGAAAAGTGTTTTTAATACAAAAAAAGTCAACCTTCAAATAATTATGTTCAGTTATGCACTCAATACTTGGTCGGGAATCCTTTTGCAGAAATGACTGCTTCAATGCGGCGTGGCATGGAGGCAACCAGCCTGTGGCACTGCTGAGGTGTTATGGAGGCCCAGGATGCTTCGATAGCGGCCTTAAGCTCATCCAGAGTGTTGGGTCTTGCGTCTCTCAACTTTCTCTTCCCAATATCCCACAGATTCTCTATGGGGTTCAGGTCAGGAGAGTTGGCAGGCCAATTGAGCACAGTAATACCATGGTCAGTAAACCATTTACCAGTGGTTTTGGCACTGTGAGCAGGTGCCAGGTCGTGCTGAAAAATGAAATCTTCATCTCCATAAAGCTTTTCAGCAGATGGAAGCATGAAGTGCTCCAAAATCTCCTGATAGCTAGCTGCATTGACCCTGCCCTTGATAAAACACAGTGGACCAACACCAGCAGCTGACATGGCACCCCAGACCATCACTGACTCTGGGTACTTGACACTGGACTTCAGGCATTTTGGCATTTCCCTCTCCCCAGTCTTCCTCCAGACTCTGGCACCTTGATTTCCGAATGACATGCAAAATTTGCTTTCATCCGAAAAAAGTACTTTGGACCACTGAGCAACAGTCTAGTGCTGCTTCTCTGTAGCCCAGGTCAGGAGCTTCTGCCGCTGTTTCTGGTTCAAAAGTGGCTTGACCTGGGGAATGCGGCACCTGTAGCCCATTTCCTGCACACGCCTGTTCACGGTGGCTCGGGATGTTTCTACTCCAGACTCAGTCCACTGCTTCCGCAGGTATTCCAAGGTCTGGAATCGGTCCTTCTCCACAATCTTCTTCAGGGTCCGGTCACCTCTTCTCGTTGTGCAGCGTTTTCTGCCACACTTTTTCCTTCCCACAGACTTCCCACTGAGGTGCCTTGATACAGCACTCTGGGAACAGCCTATTCGTTCAGAAATTTCTTTCTGTGTCTTACCCTCTTGCTTGAGGGTGTCAATGATGGCCTTCTGGACAGCAGTCAGGTGGGCAGTCTTACCCATGATTGCGGTTTTGAGTAATGAACCAGGCTGGGAGTTTTTAAAAGCCTCAGGAATCTTTTGCAGGTGTTTAGAGTTAATTAGTTGATTCAGATGATTAGGTTAATAGCTCGTTTAGAGAACCTTTTCATGATATGCTAATTTTTTGAGATAGGAATTTTGGGTTGTCATGAGCTGTATGCCAAAATCATCAATATTAAAACAAGAAAAGGCTTGAACTACTTCAGTTGTGTGTAATGAATCTAAAATATATGAAAGTCTAATGTTTATCAGTACATTACAGAAAATAATGAACTTTATCACAATATGCTAATTTTTTGAGAAGGACCTGTACAATAGTCAAGGAACTAGGTAAAAATGAACCTGGCAACTTTATGAATGACAGGAGCTCTGCCCAAAGTTGGAAGTTTGAGTTCATAAGGCACCTTGGGATGCTGGTGGTAAGTTATGCAGATCACTACTCCAGAAGATTGAGCCTGTAGTAGTAACAGAACATTTACTTTGACTTGCTACAGCTGTTCTGAAAGGAAGGCTGTAAAAGATGCAATGATGTTTTTAAACATATACTAAGTACTGAACCTAAAACATACCCAGTCAGGAATAGGAATCAGAGAGTATACAGACACGCCCTCTAGAGGAGACACTGTGCTAATGCTACTTGCTTGCTGCTTCAATACAGCCATGCCCTCTAGTAAAGTCACTGCGATAATACTACTTCTGTACAGATGTGCCCTCTAGTGGAGACACTGTGCTAATACTACTTGCTTGCTGCTTCAATACAGCCATGCCCTCTAGTAAAGACACTGCGCTAATACTACTTCTATACCGACACACCCTCTAGTGGAGACACTGCGCTAATGCTACTTCTATACAGACGCACAATCTAGTGGAGTCACTGCGCTAATATTACTTGCTTACTACTTCAATACAGCCATGCCCTCTAGTGGAGACACTGAGCTCACACTACTTCTATACAGACGCACCCTCTAGTGGAGACACTGCGTTAATACTACTTCTATACGGGCACGCCCTCTAGTGGAGACACTGCGCTCACACTACTTCTATACAGACGCACCTTCTAGTGAGGACACTGTGTTAATACTACTTCTATACAGGCACGCCCTCTAGTGGAGACACTGCACTAACACTACTTCTATACAGGCACGGCCTCTAGTGGAGACACTGCGCTAACACTACTTCTATACAGGCACGCCCTCTAGTGGAGACACTGCGCTAATGCTACTTCTATACAGGCACGCCCTCTAGTGGAGACACTGCGCTAACACTACTTCTATACAGGCACGCCCTCTAGTGGAGACACTGCGCTAATGCTACTTCTATACAGACGCACAATCTAGTGGAGTCACTGCGCTAATATTACTTGCTTACTACTTCAATACAGCCATGCCCTCTAGTGGACACACTGAGCTCACACTACTTCTATACAGACGCACCCTCTAGTGGAGACACTGCGTTAATACTACTTCTATACAGGCACGCCCTCTAGTGGAGACACTGTGCTAATGCTACTTGCTTGCTGCTTCAATACAGCCATGCCCTCTAGTAAAGTCACTGCGCTAATACTACGTCTATACCGACACGCCCTCTAGTGGAGACACTGTGCTAATACTACTTGCTTGCTGCTTCAATACAGCCATGCCCTCTAGTAAAGTCACTGCGCTAATACTACTTTTATACCGACACGCCCTCTAGTGGAGACACTAAGCTAATACTACTTGCTTGCTGCTTCAATACAGCCATGCCCTCTAGTAAAGTCACTGCGCTAATACTACTTCTATACCGACACGCCCTCTAGTGGAGAGACTGCGCTAATGCTACTTCTATACAGGCACGCCCTCTAGTGAAGACACTGCGCTAATATTCCACTAGAGGGCATGGCTGTATTGAAGTAGTAAGCAAGTAATATTAGCGCAGTGACTCCACTAGATTGTGCGTCTATATAGAAATAGCATTAGCGCAGTGTCTCCACTAGATGGCGTGCCTGTATAGAAGTAGTGTTAGCGCAGTGTCTCCACTAGAGGGCGTGTCTGTTTAGAAGTAGCATTAGCGCAGTGTCTCCACTAGAGGGCGTGCCTGTATAGAAGTAGTATGAACACAGTGTCCTCACTAGAAGGTGCGTCTGTATAGAAGTAGTGTGAGCGCAGTGTCTCCTCTAGAGGGCGTGCCCATATAGAATTAGTATTAACGCAGTGACTCCACTAGAGGGTGCGTCTGTATAGAAGTAGTGTTAGCGCAGTGTCTCCACTAGAGGGCGTGCCTGTATAGAAGTAGCATTAGCGCAGTGTCTCCACTAGAGGGCAGGCCTGTATAGAAGAATATTTAGTGCAGTGTCTCCACTAGAGGGCGTGCCTGTATAGAAGTAGCATTAGCGCAGTGTCTCCACTAGAGGGCATGCCTGTATAGAAGTAGTGTTAGCGCAGTGTCTCCACTAGAGGGCGTGCCTGCATAGAAATAGCATTGGCGCAGTGTCTCCACTACAGGGCGTGCCTGTATAGAAGTAGTGTTAGCGCAGTGTCTCCACTAGAGGGCGTGCCTGTATAGAAGTAGCATTAGCGCAGTGTCTCCACTAGAGGGCGTGTCGGTATAGAAGTAGTATTAGCGCAGTGACTTTACTAGAGGGCATGGCTGTATTGAAGCAGCAAGCAAGTAGTATTAGCTCAGTGTCTCCACTAGAGGGCGTGTCGGTATAAAAGTAGTATTAGCGCAGTGACTTTACTAGAGGGCATGGCTGTATAGAAGCAGCAAGAAAGTAGTATTAGCACAGTGTCTCCACTAGAGGGCACGTCTGTACAGAAGTAGTATTAGCGCAGTGACTTTACTAGAGGGCATGGCTGTATTGAAGCAGCAAGCAAGTAGCATTAGCACAGTGTCTCCACTAGAGGGCGTGCCTGTATAGAAGTAGTATTAACGCAGTGTCTCCGCTAGAGGGTGCGTCTATCTAGAAGTAATGTGAGCTCAGTGTCTCCACTAGAGGGCATGGCTGTATTGAAGTAGTAAGCAAGTAATATTAGCGCAGTGACTCCACTAGATTCTGCGTCTTTATGGAAGTAGCATTAGCGCAGTGTCTCCACTAGAGGGCATGCCTGTATAGAACTAGTGTTGGCGCAGAGTCTCCACTAGAGGGCGTGCCTGTATAGAAGTAGCATTAGCGCAGTGTTTCCACTAGAGGGCGTGCCTGTATAGAAGTAGCATTAGCGCAGTGTCTCCACTAGAGGGCGTACCTGTATAGAAGTAGTATTAACACAGTGTCCTCACTATGAAGGTGCGTCTGTATAGAAGTAGTGTGAATGCAGAGTCTCCACTAGAGGGCGTGCCCGTATAGAAGTAGTATTAACGCAGTGTCTCCACTAGAGGGTGCGTCTGTATAGAAGTAGTGTTAGCGCAGTGTCTCCACTAGAGGGCGTGCCTGTATAGAAGTAGTATTAACGCAGTGTCTCCACTAGAGGGTGCGTCTGTATAGAAGTAGTATGAGCTCAGTGTCTCCACTAGAGGGCATGGCTGTATTGAAGTAGCAAGCAAGTAGTATTAGCACAGTGTCTCCACTAGAGGACGTGTCGGTATAAAAGTAGTATTAGCGCAGTGACTTTACTAGAGGGCATGGCTATATTGAAGAAGCAAGCAAGTAGTATTAGCACAGTGTCGCCACTAGAGGGCACGTCTGTACAGAAGTAGTATTAACGCAGTGTTTCCACTAGAGGGTGCGTCTGTATAGAAGTAGTGTTAGTGCTGTGTCTCCACTAGAGGGCATGGCTGTATAGAAGTAGCTTTAGGGCTGTGTCTCCACTAGAGGGCGTGCCTGTATAGAAGTAACATTAGCGCAGTGTCTCCACTAGAGGGCTTGCCTGTATAGAAGTAGTTAGCGCAGTGTCTCCACTAGAGGGCGTGCCTGTATAGATGTAGCATTAGCGCAGTGTCTCCACTAGAGGGCTTGCCTGTATAGAAGTAGTTAGCGCAGTATTTCCACTAGAGGGCGTGCCTGTATAGAAGTAGCATTAGCGCAGTATCTCCACTAGAGGGCGTGCCTGTATAGAAGATGTGTTAGCGCAGTGTCTCCACTAGAGGGCGTGTCGGTATAGAAGTAGTATTTGCGCAGTGACTTTACTAGAGGGAATGGCTGTATTGAAGCAGCAAGCAAGTAGTATTAGCACAGTGTCTCCACTAGAGGGCACGTCAGTACAGAAGTAGTATTAGCGCAGTGACTTTACTAGAGGGCATGGCTGTATTGAAGCAGCAAGCAAGTAGTATTAGCACATTGTCTCCACTAGAGGGCGTGTCGGTATAGAAGTAGTATTAGCGCAGTGACTTTACTAGAGGGCATGGCTGTATTGAAGCAGCAAGCAAGTAGTATTAGCGCAGTGTCTCCACTAGAGGGTGTGCCTGTATAGAAGTAGTGTTAGCGCAGTGTCTCCACTAGAGGGCGTGCCTGTATAGAAGTAGTATTAGCGCAGTGACTTTACTAGAGGGCATGGCTGTATTGAAGCAGCAAGCAAGTAGTATTAGCACAGTGTCTCCACTAGAGGGCGTGTCGGTATAGAAGTAGTATTAGCGCAGTGACTTTACTAGAGGGCATGGCTGTATTGAAGCAGCAAGCAAGTAGTATTAGCACAGTGTCTCCACTAGAGGGCGTGTCAGTATAGAAGTAGAATTAGCGCAGTGACTTTACTAGAGGGCATGGCTGTATTGAAGCAACAAGCAAGTAGTATTAGCACAGTGTCTCCACTAGAGGGCACGTCTGTACAGAAGTAGTATTAGCGCAGTGACTTTACTAGAGGGCATGGCTGTATTGAAGCAGCAAGCAAGTAGCATTAGCACAGTGTCTCCACTAGAGGGCGTGCCTGTATAGAAGTAGTATTACCGCAGTGTCTCCACTAGAGGGTGCGTCTGTATAGAAGTAGTGTTAGCTCAGTGTCTCCACTAGAGGGCATGGCTGTATTGAAGTAGTAAGCAAGTAATATTAGCGCAGTGACTCCACTAGATTGTGCATCTGTATAGAAGTAGCATTAGCGCAGTGTCTCCACTAGAGGGCGTGCCTGTATAGAAGTAGTGTGAGCTCAGTGTCTCCACTAGAGGGCATGGCTGTTTTGAAGTAGTAAGCAAGTAATATTAGCGCAGTGACTCCACTAGATTGTGCGTCGGTATAGAAGTAGCATTAGCGCAGTGTCTCCACTAGATGGCTTGCCTGTATAGAAGTAGTATTAACGCAGTGTCTCCACTAGAGGGTGCGTCTGTCTAGAAGTAATGTGAGCTCAGTGTCTCCACTAGAGGGCATGGCTGTATTGAAGTAGTAAGCAAGTAATATTAGCGCAGTGACTCCACTAGAATCTGCGTCTTTATGGAAGTAGCATTAGCGCAGTGTCTCCACTAGAGGGCATGCCTGTATAGAAGTAGTGTTGGCGCAGAGTCTCCACTAGAGGGCGTGCCTGTATAGAAGTAGCATTAGCGCAGTATTTCCACTAGAGGGCGTG
This sequence comes from Rana muscosa, assembly GCA_029206835.1. Classification (NCBI taxonomy): domain Eukaryota; kingdom Metazoa; phylum Chordata; class Amphibia; order Anura; family Ranidae; genus Rana; species Rana muscosa. The sequence continues at coordinate 383,591,592 of CM055117.1, forward strand.
CCTGTATAGAAGTAGCATTAGCGCAGTGTCTCCACTAGAGGGCGTACCTGTATAGAAGTAGTATTAACACAGTGTCCTCACTATGAAGGTGCGTCTGTATAGAAGTAGTATTAATGCAGTGTCTCCACTAGAGGGTGCGTCTGTATAGAAGTAGTGTGAGCTCAGTGTCTCCACTAGAGGGCATGGCTGTATTGAAGTAGCAAGCAAGTAGTATTAGCACAGTGTCTCCACTAGAGGACGTGTCGGTATAGAAGTAGTATTAGCGCAGTGACTTTACTAGAGGGCATGGCTGTATTGAAGAAGCAAGCAAGTAGTATTAGCACAGTGTCTCCACTAGAGGGCACGTCTGTACAGAAGTAGTATTAACGCAGTGTTTCCACTAGAGGGTGCGTCTGTATAGAAGTAGTGTTAGTGCTGTGTCTCCACTAGAGGGCATGGCTGTATAGAAGTAGCTTTAGGGCTGTGTCTCCACTAGAGGGCGTGCCTGTATAGAAGTAGTGTTAGCGCAGTGTCTCCACTAGAGGGCGTGCCTGTATAGAAGTAACATTAGCGCAGTGTCTCCACTAGAGGGCTTGCCTGTATAGAAGTAGAGTTTGCGCAGTGTCTCCACTAGAGGGTGTGCCTGTATAGATGTAGCATTAGCGCAGTGTCTCCACTAGAGGGCGTGTCTGTAAAGAAGTAGTATTAGCACAGTGTCTCCACTAGAGGGCACGTCTGTACAGAAGTAGTATTAGCGCAGTGACTTTACTAGAGGGCATGGCTGTATTGAAGCAGCAAGCAAGTAGCATTAGCACACTGTCTCCACTAGAAGGCGTGCCTGTATAGAAGTAGTATTAACGCAGTGTCTCCGCTAGAGAGTGCGTCTGTATAGAAGTAGTGTGAGCTCAGTGTCTCCACTAGAGGGCATGGCTGTATTAAAGTAGTAAGCAAGTAATATTAGCGCAGTGACTCCACTAGATTGTGCGTCTGTATAGAAGTAGCATTAGCGCTGTGTCTCCACTAGAGGGCGTGCCTGTATAGAAGTAGTGTTAGCGCAGTGTCTCCACTAGAGGGCGTGCCTGTATAGAAGTAGTGTTAGCGCAGTGTCTCCACTAGAGGGCGTGCCTGTATAGAAGTAGCATTAGCGCTGTGTCTCCACTAGAGGGCATGGCTGTATTGAAGTAGCATTAGGGCAGTGTCTCCACTAGAGGGCGTGCCTGTATAGAAGTAGTGTTAGCACAGTGTCTCCACTAGAGGGCGTGCCTGTATAGAAGTAACATTAGCGCAGTGTCTCCACTAGAGGGCGAGCCTGTATAGATGTAGCATTAGCGCAGTGTCTCCACTAGAGGGCGTGCCTGTATAGAAGTAGTATTAACACAGTGTCCTCACTAGAAGGTGCGTCTGTATAGAAGTAGTGTGAGCGCAGTGTCTCCACTAGAGGGCGTGTCGGTATAGAAGTAGTATTAGCGCAGTGACTTTACTAGAGGGCATGGCTGTATTGAAGCAGCAAGCAAGTAGTATTAGCACAGTGTCTCCACTAGAGGGCGTGTCGGTATAGAAGTAGAATTAGCGCAGTGACTTTACTAGAGGGCATGGCTGTATTGAAGCAACAAGCAAGTAGTATTAGCACAGTGTCTCCACTAGAGGGGACGTCTGTACAGAAGTAGTATTAGCGCAGTGACTTTACTAGAGGGCATGGCTGTATTGAAGCAGCAAGCAAGTAGTATTAGCTCAGTGTCTCCACTAGAGGGCGTGTCGGTATAAAAGTAGTATTAGCGCAGTGACTTTACTAGAGGGCATGGCTGTATTGAAGCAACAAGCAAGTAGTATTAGCACAGTGTCTCCACTAGAGGGCACGTCTGTACAGAAGTAGTATTAGCACAGTGACTTTACTAGAGGGCATGGCTGTATTGAAGCAGCAAGCAAGTAGCATTAGCACAGTGTCTCCACTAGAGGGCGTGCCTGTATAGAAGTAGTATTACCGCAGTGTCTCCACTAGAGGGTGCGTCTGTATAGAAGTAGTGTGAGCTCAGTGTCTCCACTAGAGGGCATGGCTGTATTGAAGTAGTAAGCAAGTAATATTAGCGCAGTGACTCCACTAGATTGTGCGTCTGTATAGAAGTAGCATTAGCGCAGTGTCTCCACTAGAGGGCGTGCCTGTATAGAAGTAGTGTTAGTGCTGTGTCTCCACTAGAGGGCGTGCCTGTATAGAAGTAGTGTGAGCTCAGTGTCTCCACTAGAGGGCATGGCTGTTTTGAAGTAGTAAGCAAGTAATATTAGCGCAGTGACTCCACTAGATTGTGCGTCGGTATAGAAGTAGCATTAGCGCAGTGTCTCCACTAGATGGCTTGCCTGTATAGAAGTAGTGTTAGCGCAGTGACTTTTCTAGAGGGCATGGCTGTATTGAAGCAGCAAGCAAGTAGTATTAGCACAGTGTCTCCACTAGAGGGCGTGCCTGTATAGAAGTAGCATTAGCGCAGTGTCTCCACTAGAGGGCGTGCCTGTATAGAAATAGCATTGGCGCAGTGTCTCCACTAGAGGGCGTGCCTGTTTAGAAGTAGTGTTACCGCAGTGTCTCCACTAGAGGGCGTGCCTGTATAGAAGTAGTGTTAGTGCAGTGTCTCCACTAGAGGGCGTGCCTGTATAGAAGTAGTGTTAGCGCAGTGTCTCCACTAGAGGGCGTGCCTGTATAGAAGTAGCATTAGGGCAGTGTCTCCACTAGAGGGCGTGCCTGTATAGAAGTAGTGTTAGCTCAGTGTCTCCACTAGAGGGCGTGCCTGTATAGAAGAAACATTAGCGCAGTGTCTCCACTAGAGGGCGTGTCGGTATAGAAGTAGTATTAGCGCAGTGACTTTACTAGAGGGCATGGCTGTATTGAAGCAGCAAAAAAGTAGTATTAGCACAGTGTCTCCACTAGAGGGCGTGTCGGTATAGAAGTAGTATTAGCGCAGTGACTTTACTAGGGGGCATGGCTGTATTGAAGCAGCAAGAAAGTAGTATTAGCACAGTGTCTCCACTAGAGGGCACGTCTGTATAGAAGTAGTGTTAGCGCAGTGACTTTTCTAGAGGGCATGGCTGTATTGAAGCAGCAAGCAAGTAGTATTAGCACAGTGTCTCCACTAGAGGGCGTGTCGGTATAGAAGTAGTGTTAGCGCAGTGTCTCCACTAGAGGGCGTGCCTGTATAGAAGTAGCATTAGCGCAGTGTCTCCACTGTATAGAAGTAGCATTAGTGCAGTGTCTCCACTAGAGGGCGTGCCTGTATAGAAGTAGCATTGGCGCAGTGTCTCCACTAGAGGGCGTGCCTGTTTAGAAGTAGTGTTAGCGCAGTGTCTCCACTAGAGGGCGTGCCTGTATAGAAGTAGCATTAGCGCAGTGTCTCCACTAGAGGGCGTGCCTGTATAGAAGTAGCATTAGTGCAGTGTCTCCACTAGAGGGCGTGCCTGTATAGAAGTAGCATTGGCGCAGTGTCTCCACTAGAGGGCGTGCCTGTATAGAAGTAACATTAGCGCAGTGTCTCCACTAGAGGGCTTGCCTGTATAGAAGTAGAGTTAGCGCAGTGTCTCCACTAGAGGGTGTGCCTGTATAGATGTAGCATTAGCGCAGTGTCTCCACTAGAGGGCGTGTCTGTAAAGAAGTAGTATTAACACAGTGTCTCCACTAGAGGGCGGGCCCGTATAGAAGTAGTATTAACGCAGTGTCTCCACTAGAGGGTGCGTCTGTATAGAAGTAGTGTGAGCTCAGTGTCTCCACTAGAGGGCATGGCTGTATTGAAGCAGCAAGCAAGTAGCATTAGCACAGAGTCTCCACTAGAGGGCGTGCCTGTATAGAAGTAGTATTACCGCAGTGTCTCCACTAGAGGGTGCGTCTGTATAGAAGTAGTGTGAGCTCAGTGTCTCTACTAGAGGGCATGGCTGTATTGAAGTAGTAAGCAAGTAATATTAGCGCAGTGACTTTACTAGATTTTGCGTCTGTATAGAAGTAGCATTAGCGCTGTGTCTCCACTAGAGGGCGTGCCTGTATAGAAGTAGTGTTAGCGCAGTGTCTCCACTAGAGGGCGTGCCTGTATAGAAGTAACATTAGCGCAGTGTCTCCACTAGAGGGCGAGCCTGTATAGATGTAGCATTAGCGCAGTGTCTCCACTAGAGGGCGTGCCTGTATAGAAGTAGTATTAACACAGTGTCCTCACTAGAAGGTGCGTCTGTATAGAAGTAGTGTGAGCGCAGTGTCTCCACTAGAGGGCGTGCCCGTATAGAAGTAGTATTAACGCAGAGTCTCCACTAGAGGGTGCATCTTTATAGAAGTAGTGTGAGCTCAGTGTCTCCACTAGAGGGCATGGCTGTATTGAAGTAGTAAGCACGTAATATTAGCGCAGTGACTCCACTAGATTGTGTGTCTGTATAGAAGTATCATTAGCGCAGTGTCTCCACTAGAGGGCGTGCCTGTATAGAAGTAGTGTTAGTGCAGTGTCTCCACTAGAGGGCGTGTCGGTATAGAAGTAGTATTAGCGCAGTGACTTTACTAGAGGGAATGGCTGTATTGAAGCAGCAAGCAAGTAGTATTAGCACAGTGTCTCCACTAGAGGGCACGTCTTTACAGAAGTAGTATTAGCGCAATGACTTTACTAGAGGGCATGGCTGTATTGAAGCAGCAAGCAAGTAGTATTAGTACAGTGTCTCCACTAGAGGGCATGCCTGTATAGAAGTAGTGTTAGCGCAGTGTCTCCACTAGAGGGCTTGCCTGTATAGAAGTAGCATTAGCGCAGTGTCTCCACTAGAGGGCGTGTCGGTATTGAAGTAGTATTAGCGCAGTGACTTTACTAGAGGGCATGGCTGTATTCAAGCAGCAAGCAAGTAGTATTAGCTCAGTGTCTCCACTAGAGGGCGTGGCGGTATAAAAGTAGTATTAGCGCTGTGATTTTACTAGGGGGCATGGCTGTATTGAAGCAGCAAGCAAGTAGTATTAGCACAGTGTCTCCACTAGAGGGTGCGTCTGTATAGAAGTAGTGTGAGCTCAGTGTCTCCACTAGAGGGCATGGCTGTCTTGAAGTAGTAAGCAAGTAATATTAGCGCAGTGACTCCACTAGATTGTGCATCTGTATAGAAGTAGCATTAGCGCAGTGTCTCCACTAGAGGGCGTGCCTGTATAGAAGTAGTGTTAGTGCTGTGTCTCCACTAGAGGGCGTGCCTGTATAGAAGTAGCATTAGGGCAGTGTCTCCACTAGAGGGCGTGCCTGTATAGAAGTAGTGTTAGCGCAGTGTCTCCACTAGAGGGCGTGCCTGTATAGAAGTAGAGTTAGCGCATTGTCTCCACTAGAGGGCGTGCCTGTATAGAAGTAGTATTAACGCAGTGTCTCCACTAGAGGGTGCGTCTGTATAGAAGTAGCATTAGAGCAGTGTCTCCACTAGAGGGCGTGCCTGTATAGAAGTAGTGTTAGTGCTGTGTCTCCACTAGAGGGCGTGCCTGTATAGAAGTAGTGTTAGCGCAGTGTCTCCACTAGAGGGCGTGCCTGTATAGAAGTAGCATTAGCGCAGTGTCTCCACTAGAGGGCGTGCCCGTATAGAAGTAGTATTAACGCAGTGTCTCCACTAGAGGGTGCGTCTGTATAGAAGTAGTGTGAGCTCACTGTCTCCACTAGAGGGCATGGCTGTATTGAAGCAGCAAGCAAGTAGCATTAGCACAGAGTCTCCACTAGAGGGCGTGCCTGTATAGAAGTAGTATTACCGCAGTGTCTCCACTAGAGGGTGCGTCTGTATAGAAGTAGTGTAAACTCAGTGTCTCCACTAGAGGGCATGGCTGTATTGAAGTAGTAAGCAAGTAATATTAGCGCAGTGACTCCACTAGATTGTGCGTCTGTATAGAAGTAGCATTAGCGCAGTGTCTCCACTAGAGGGTGTGCCTGTATAGAAGTAGTGTTAGCGCTGTGTCTCCACTAGAGGGCGTGCCTGTATAGAAGTAGTGTTAGCGCAGTGTCTCCACTAGAGGGCGTGCCTGTATAGAAGTAACATTAGCGCAGTGTCTCCACTAGAGGGCGAGCCTGTATAGATGTAGCATTAGCGCAGTGTCTCCACTAGAGGGCGTGCCTGTATAGAAGTAGTATTAACACAGTGTCCTCACTAGAAGGTGCGTCTGTATAGAAGTAGTGTGAGCGCAGTGTCTCCACTAGAGGGCGTGTCGGTATAGAAGTAGTATTAGCGCAGTGACTTTACTAGAGGGCATGGCTGTATTGAAGCAGCAAGCAAGTAGTATTAGCACAGTGTCTCCACTAGAGGGCGTGTCGGTATAGAAGTAGAATTAGCGCAGTGACTTTACTAGAGGGCATGGCTGTATTGAAGCAACAAGCAAGTAGTATTAGCACAGTGTCTCCACTAGAGGGGACGTCTGTACAGAAGTAGTATTAGCGCAGTGACTTTACTAGAGGGCATGGCTGTATTGAAGCAGCAAGCAAGTAGTATTAGCTCAGTGTCTCCACTAGAGGGCGTGTCGGTATAAAAGTAGTATTAGCGCAGTGACTTTACTAGAGGGCATGGCTGTATTGAAGCAACAAGCAAGTAGTATTAGCACAGTGTCTCCACTAGAGGGCACGTCTGTACAGAAGTAGTATTAGCACAGTGACTTTACTAGAGGGCATGGCTGTATTGAAGCAGCAAGCAAGTAGCATTAGCACAGTGTCTCCACTAGAGGGCGTGCCTGTATAGAAGTAGTATTACCGCAGTGTCTCCACTAGAGGGTGCGTCTGTATAGAAGTAGTGTGAGCTCAGTGTCTCCACTAGAGGGCATGGCTGTATTGAAGTAGTAAGCAAGTAATATTAGCGCAGTGACTCCACTAGATTGTGCGTCTGTATAGAAGTAGCATTAGCGCAGTGTCTCCACTAGAGGGCGTGCCTGTATAGAAGTAGTGTTAGTGCTGTGTCTCCACTAGAGGGCGTGCCTGTATAGAAGTAGTGTGAGCTCAGTGTCTCCACTAGAGGGCATGGCTGTTTTGAAGTAGTAAGCAAGTAATATTAGCGCAGTGACTCCACTAGATTGTGCGTCGGTATAGAAGTAGCATTAGCGCAGTGTCTCCACTAGATGACTTGCCTGTATAGAAGTAGTGTTAGCGCAGTGACTTTTCTAGAGGGCATGGCTGTATTGAAGCAGCAAGCAAGTAGTATTAGCACAGTGTCTCCACTAGAGGGCGTGCCTGTATAGAAGTAGCATTAGCGCAGTGTCTCCACTAGAGGGCGTGCCTGTATAGAAATAGCATTGGCGCAGTGTCTCCACTAGAGGGCGTGCCTGTTTAGAAGTAGTGTTACCGCAGTGTCTCCACTAGAGGGCGTGCCTGTATAGAAGTAGTGTTAGTGCAGTGTCTCCACTAGAGGGCGTGCCTGTATAGAAGTAGTGTTAGCGCAGTGTCTCCACTAGAGGGCGTGCCTGTATAGAAGTAGCATTAGGGCAGTGTCTCCACTAGAGGGCGTGCCTGTATAGAAGTAGTGTTAGCTCAGTGTCTCCACTAGAGGGCGTGCCTGTATAGAAGAAACATTAGCGCAGTGTCTCCACTAGAGGGCGTGTCGGTATAGAAGTAGTATTAGCGCAGTGACTTTACTAGAGGGCATGGCTGTATTGAAGCAGCAAAAAAGTAGTATTAGCACAGTGTCTCCACTAGAGGGCGTGTCGGTATAGAAGTAGTATTAGCGCAGTGACTTTACTAGGGGGCATGGCTGTATTGAAGCAGCAAGAAAGTAGTATTAGCACAGTGTCTCCACTAGAGGGCACGTCTGTATAGAAGTAGTGTTAGCGCAGTGACTTTTCTAGAGGGCATGGCTGTATTGAAGCAGCAAGCAAGTAGTATTAGCACAGTGTCTCCACTAGAGGGCGTGTCGGTATAGAAGTAGTGTTAGCGCAGTGTCTCCACTAGAGGGCGTGCCTGTATAGAAGTAGCATTAGCGCAGTGTCTCCACTGTATAGAAGTAGCATTAGTGCAGTGTCTCCACTAGAGGGCGTGCCTGTATAGAAGTAGCATTGGCGCAGTGTCTCCACTAGAGGGCGTGCCTGTTTAGAAGTAGTGTTAGCGCAGTGTCTCCACTAGAGGGCGTGCCTGTATAGAAGTAGCATTAGCGCAGTGTCTCCACTAGAGGGCGTGCCTGTATAGAAGTAGCATTAGTGCAGTGTCTCCACTAGAGGGCGTGCCTGTATAGAAGTAGCATTGGCGCAGTGTCTCCACTAGAGGGCGTGCCTGTATAGAAGTAACATTAGCGCAGTGTCTCCACTAGAGGGCTTGCCTGTATAGAAGTAGAGTTAGCGCAGTGTCTCCACTAGAGGGTGTGCCTGTATAGATGTAGCATTAGCGCAGTGTCTCCACTAGAGGGCGTGTCTGTAAAGAAGTAGTATTAACACAGTGTCTCCACTAGAGGGCGGGCCCGTATAGAAGTAGTATTAACGCAGTGTCTCCACTAGAGGGTGCGTCTGTATAGAAGTAGTGTGAGCTCAGTGTCTCCACTAGAGGGCATGGCTGTATTGAAGCAGCAAGCAAGTAGCATTAGCACAGAGTCTCCACTAGAGGGCGTGCCTGTATAGAAGTAGTATTACCGCAGTGTCTCCACTAGAGGGTGCGTCTGTATAGAAGTAGTGTGAGCTCAGTGTCTCTACTAGAGGGCATGGCTGTATTGAAGTAGTAAGCAAGTAATATTAGCGCAGTGACTTTACTAGATTTTGCGTCTGTATAGAAGTAGCATTAGCGCTGTGTCTCCACTAGAGGGCGTGCCTGTATAGAAGTAGTGTTAGCGCAGTGTCTCCACTAGAGGGCGTGCCTGTATAGAAGTAACATTAGCGCAGTGTCTCCACTAGAGGGCGAGCCTGTATAGATGTAGCATTAGCGCAGTGTCTCCACTAGAGGGCGTGCCTGTATAGAAGTAGTATTAACACAGTGTCCTCACTAGAAGGTGCGTCTGTATAGAAGTATTGTAAGCGCAGTGTCTCCACTAGAGGGCGTGCCCGTATAGAAGTAGTATTAACGCAGAGTCTCCACTAGAGGGTGCATCTTTATAGAAGTAGTGTGAGCTCAGTGTCTCCACTAGAGGGCATGGCTGTATTGAAGTAGTAAGCAAGTAATATTAGCGCAGTGACTCCACTAGATTGTGTGTCTGTATAGAAGTATCATTAGCGCAGTGTCTCCACTAGAGGGCGTGCCTGTATAGAAGTAGTGTTAGTGCAGTGTCTCCACTAGAGGGCGTGTCGGTATAGAAGTAGTATTAGCGCAGTGACTTTACTAGAGGGAATGGCTGTATTGAAGCAGCAAGCAAGTAGTATTAGCACAGTGTCTCCACTAGAGGGCACGTCTTTACAGAAGTAGTATTAGCGCAATGACTTTACTAGAGGGCATGGCTGTATTGAAGCAGCAAGCAAGTAGTATTAGTACAGTGTCTCCACTAGAGGGCATGCCTGTATAGAAGTAGTGTTAGCGCAGTGTCTCCACTAGAGGGCTTGCCTGTATAGAAGTAGCATTAGCGCAGTGTCTCCACTAGAGGGCGTGTCGGTATTGAAGTAGTATTAGCGCAGTGACTTTACTAGAGGGCATGGCTGTATTCAAGCAGCAAGCAAGTAGTATTAGCTCAGTGTCTCCACTAGAGGGCGTGGCGGTATAAAAGTAGTATTAGCGCTGTGATTTTACTAGGGGGCATGGCTGTATTGAAGCAGCAAGCAAGTAGTATTAGCACAGTGTCTCCACTAGAGGGTGCGTCTGTATAGAAGTAGTGTGAGCTCAGTGTCTCCACTAGAGGGCATGGCTGTCTTGAAGTAGTAAGCAAGTAATATTAGCGCAGTGACTCCACTAGATTGTGCATCTGTATAGAAGTAGCATTAGCGCAGTGTCTCCACTAGAGGGCGTGCCTGTATAGAAGTAGTGTTAGTGCTGTGTCTCCACTAGAGGGCGTGCCTGTATAGAAGTAGCATTAGGGCAGTGTCTCCACTAGAGGGCGTGCCTGTATAGAAGTAGTGTTAGCGCAGTGTCTCCACTAGAGGGCGTGCCTGTATAGAAGTAGAGTTAGCGCATTGTCTCCACTAGAGGGCGTGCCTGTATAGAAGTAGTATTAACGCAGTGTCTCCACTAGAGGGTGCGTCTGTATAGAAGTAGCATTAGAGCAGTGTCTCCACTAGAGGGCGTGCCTGTATAGAAGTAGTGTTAGTGCAGTGTCTCCACTAGAGGGCGTGTCGGTATAGAAGTAGTATTAGCGCAGTGACTTTACTAGAGGGCATGGCTGTATTGAAGCAGCAAGCAAGTAGTATTAGCACAGTGTCTCCACTAGAGGGCATGCCTGTATAGAAGTAGTGTTAGCGCAGTGTCTCCACTAGAGGGCATGCCTGTATAGAAGTAGCATTAGCGCAGTGTCTCCACTAGAGGGCGTGCCTGTATAGAAGTAGCATTAGCGCAGTGTCTCCACTAGAGGGCGTGCCCGTATAGAAGTAGTATTAACGCAGTGTCTCCACTAGAGGGTGCGTCTGTATAGAAGTAGTGTGAGCTCACTGTCTCCACTAGAGGGCATGGCTGTATTGAAGCAGCAAGCAAGTAGCATTAGCACAGAGTCTCCACTAGAGGGCGTGCCTGTATAGAAGTAGTATTACCGCAGTGTCTCCACTAGAGGGTGCGTCTGTATAGAAGTAGTGTAAACTCAGTGTCTCCACTAGAGGGCATGGCTGTATTGAAGTAGTAAGCAAGTAATATTAGCGCAGTGACTCCACTAGATTGTGCGTCTGTATAGAAGTAGCATTGGCGCAGTGTCTCCACTAGAGGGTGTGCCTGTATAGAAGTAGTGTTAGCGCTGTGTCTCCACTAGAGGGCGTGCCTGTATAGAAGTAGTGTGAGCTCAGTGTCTCCACTAGAGGGCGTGTCGGTATAGAAGTAGTATTTGCGCAGTGACTTTACTAGAGGGAATGGCTGTATTGAAGCAGCAAGCAAGTAGTATTAGCACAGTGTCTCCACTAGAGGGCACGTCTTTACAGAAGTAGTATTAGCGCAGTGACTTTACTAGAGGGCATGGCTGTATTGAAGCAGCAAGCAAGTAGTATTAGCACATTGTCTCCACTAGAGGGCGTGTCGGTATAGAAGTAGTATTAGCGCAGTGACTTTACTAGAGGGCATGGCTGTATTGAAGCAGCAAGCAAGTAGTATTAGCGCAGTGTCTCCACTAGAGGGTGTGCCTGTATAGAAGTAGTGTTAGCGCAGTGTCTCCACTAGAGGGAATGCCTGTATAGAAGTAGTATTAGCGCAGTGACTTTACTAGAGGGCATGGCTGTATTGAAGCAGCAAGCAAGTAGTATTAGCACAGTGTCTCCACTAGAGGGCGTGCCTGTATAGAAGTAGTATTAACGCAGTGTCTCCACTAGAGGGTGCGTCTGTATAGAAGTAGTGTGAGCTCAGTGTCTCCACTAGAGGGCATGGCTGTATTGAAGTACTAAGCAAGTAATATTAGCGCAGTGACTCCACTAGATTGTGCGTCGGTATAGAAGTAGCATTAGCGCAGTGTCTCCACTAGAGGGCGTGCCTGTATAGAAGTAGCATTAGCGCAGTGTCTCCACTAGAGGGCGTGCCTGTATAGAAGTAGCATTAGTGCAGTGTCTCCACTAGAGGGCGTGCCTGTATAGAAGTAGCATTGGCGCAGTGTCTCCACTAGAGGGCGTGCCTGTATAGAAGTAACATTAGCGCAGTGTCTCCACTAGAGGGCTTGCCTGTATAGAAGTAGAGTTAGCGCAGTGTCTCCACTAGAGGGTGTGCCTGTATAGATGTAGCATTAGCGCAGTGTCTCCACTAGAGGGCGTGTCTGTATAGATGTAGTATTAACACAGTGTCTCCACTAGAGGGCGGGCCCGTATAGAAGTAGTATTAACGCAGTGTCTCCACTAGAGGGTGCGTCTGTATAGAAGTAGTGTGAGCTCAGTGTCTCCACTAGAGGGCATGGCTGTATTGAAGCAGCAAGCAAGTAGCATTAGCACAGAGTCTCCACTAGAGGGCGTGCCTGTATAGAAGTAGTATTACCGCAGTGTCTCCACTAGAGGGTGCGTCTGTATAGAAGTAGTGTGAGCTCAGTGTCTCTACTAGAGGGCATGGCTGTATTGAAGTAGTAAGCAAGTAATATTAGCGCAGTGACTTTACTAGATTTTGCGTCTGTATAGAAGTAGCATTAGCGCTGTGTCTCCACTAGAGGGCGTGCCTGTATAGAAGTAGTGTTAGCGCAGTGTCTCCACTAGAGGGCGTGCCTGTATAGAAGTAACATTAGCGCAGTGTCTCCACTAGAGGGCGAGCCTGTATAGATGTAGCATTAGCGCAGTGTCTCCACTAGAGGGCGTGCCTGTATAGAAGTAGTATTAACACAGTGTCCTCACTAGAAGGTGCGTCTGTATAGAAGTATTGTAAGCGCAGTGTCTCCACTAGAGGGCGTGCCCGTATAGAAGTAGTATTAACGCAGAGTCTCCACTAGAGGGTGCATCTTTATAGAAGTAGTGTGAGCTCAGTGTCTCCACTAGAGGGCATGGCTGTATTGAAGTAGTAAGCAAGTAATATTAGCGCAGTGACTCCACTAGATTGTGTGTCTGTATAGAAGTATCATTAGCGCAGTGTCTCCACTAGAGGGCGTGCCTGTATAGAAGTAGTGTTAGTGCAGTGTCTCCACTAGAGGGCGTGTCGGTATAGAAGTAGTATTAGCGCAGTGACTTTACTAGAGGGAATGGCTGTATTGAAGCAGCAAGCAAGTAGTATTAGCACAGTGTCTCCACTAGAGGGCACGTCTTTACAGAAGTAGTATTAGCGCAATGACTTTACTAGAGGGCATGGCTGTATTGAAGCAGCAAGCAAGTAGTATTAGTACAGTGTCTCCACTAGAGGGCATGCCTGTATAGAAGTAGTGTTAGCGCAGTGTCTCCACTAGAGGGCTTGCCTGTATAGAAGTAGCATTAGCGCAGTGTCTCCACTAGAGGGCGTGTCGGTATTGAAGTAGTATTAGCGCAGTGACTTTACTAGAGGGCATGGCTGTATTCAAGCAGCAAGCAAGTAGTATTAGCTCAGTGTCTCCACTAGAGGGCGTGGCGGTATAAAAGTAGTATTAGCGCTGTGATTTTACTAGGGGGCATGGCTGTATTGAAGCAGCAAGCAAGTAGTATTAGCACAGTGTCTCCACTAGAGGGTGCGTCTGTATAGAAGTAGTGTGAGCTCAGTGTCTCCACTAGAGGGCATGGCTGTCTTGAAGTAGTAAGCAAGTAATATTAGCGCAGTGACTCCACTAGATTGTGCATCTGTATAGAAGTAGCATTAGCGCAGTGTCTCCACTAGAGGGCGTGCCTGTATAGAAGTAGTGTTAGTGCTGTGTCTCCACTAGAGGGCGTGCCTGTATAGAAGTAGCATTAGGGCAGTGTCTCCACTAGAGGGCGTGCCTGTATAGAAGTAGTGTTAGCGCAGTGTCTCCACTAGAGGGCGTGCCTGTATAGAAGTAGAGTTAGCGCATTGTCTCCACTAGAGGGCGTGCCTGTATAGAAGTAGTATTAACGCAGTGTCTCCACTAGAGGGTGCGTCTGTATAGAAGTAGCATTAGAGCAGTGTCTCCACTAGAGGGCGTGCCTGTATAGAAGTAGTGTTAGTGCAGTGTCTCCACTAGAGGGCGTGTCGGTATAGAAGTAGTATTAGCGCAGTGACTTTACTAGAGGGCATGGCTGTATTGAAGCAGCAAGCAAGTAGTATTAGCACAGTGTCTCCACTAGAGGGCATGCCTGTATAGAAGTAGTGTTAGCGCAGTGTCTCCACTAGAGGGCATGCCTGTATAGAAGTAGCATTAGCGCAGTGTCTCCACTAGAGGGCGTGCCTGTATAGAAGTAGCATTAGCGCAGTGTCTCCACTAGAGGGCGTGCCCGTATAGAAGTAGTATTAACGCAGTGTCTCCACTAGAGGGTGCGTCTGTATAGAAGTAGTGTGAGCTCACTGTCTCCACTAGAGGGCATGGCTGTATTGAAGCAGCAAGCAAGTAGCATTAGCACAGAGTCTCCACTAGAGGGCGTGCCTGTATAGAAGTAGTATTACCGCAGTGTCTCCACTAGAGGGTGCGTCTGTATAGAAGTAGTGTAAACTCAGTGTCTCCACTAGAGGGCATGGCTGTATTGAAGTAGTAAGCAAGTAATATTAGCGCAGTGACTCCACTAGATTGTGCGTCTGTATAGAAGTAGCATTGGCGCAGTGTCTCCACTAGAGGGTGTGCCTGTATAGAAGTAGTGTTAGCGCTGTGTCTCCACTAGAGGGCGTGCCTGTATAGAAGTAGTGTGAGCTCAGTGTCTCCACTAGAGGGCGTGTCGGTATAGAAGTAGTATTTGCGCAGTGACTTTACTAGAGGGAATGGCTGTATTGAAGCAGCAAGCAAGTAGTATTAGCACAGTGTCTCCACTAGAGGGCACGTCTTTACAGAAGTAGTATTAGCGCAGTGACTTTACTAGAGGGCATGGCTGTATTGAAGCAGCAAGCAAGTAGTATTAGCACATTGTCTCCACTAGAGGGCGTGTCGGTATAGAAGTAGTATTAGCGCAGTGACTTTACTAGAGGGCATGGCTGTATTGAAGCAGCAAGCAAGTAGTATTAGCGCAGTGTCTCCACTAGAGGGTGTGCCTGTATAGAAGTAGTGTTAGCGCAGTGTCTCCACTAGAGGGAATGCCTGTATAGAAGTAGTATTAGCGCAGTGACTTTACTAGAGGGCATGGCTGTATTGAAGCAGCAAGCAAGTAGTATTAGCACAGTGTCTCCACTAGAGGGCGTGCCTGTATAGAAGTAGTATTAACGCAGTGTCTCCACTAGAGGGTGCGTCTGTATAGAAGTAGTGTGAGCTCAGTGTCTCCACTAGAGGGCATGGCTGTATTGAAGTACTAAGCAAGTAATATTAGCGCAGTGACTCCACTAGATTGTGCGTCGGTATAGAAGTAGCATTAGCGCAGTGTCTCCACTAGAGGGCGTGCCTGTATAGAAGTAGTGTTAGTGCAGTTTCTCCACTAGAGGGCGTGCCTGTATAGAAGTAGCATTAGCGCAGTGTCTCCACTAGAGGGCGTGCCTGTATAGAAGTAGTATTAACACAGTGTCCTCACTAGAAGGTGCGTCTGTATAGAAGTAGTGTGAGCGCAGTGTCTCCACTAGAGGGCAAGCCCTTATAGAAGTAGTATTAACGCAGTGTCTCCACTAGAGGGTGCGTCTGTATAGAAGTAGTGTGAGCTCAGTGTCTCCACTAGAGGGCATGGCTGTATAGAAGTAGTATTTGCGCAGTGTCTCCACTAGAGGGCTTGCCTGTATAGAAGTAGCATTAGCGCAGTGTCTCCACTAGAGGGCTTGCCTGTATAGAAGTAGTGTTAGCGCAGTGTCTCCACTAGAGGGCTTGCCTGTATAGAAGTAGCATTAGTGCAGTGTCTCCACTAGAGGGCGTGTCGGTATAGAAGTAGTATTAGCGCAGTGACTTTACTAGAGGGCATGGCTGTATTGAAGCAGCAAGCAAGTAGTATTAGCACAGTGTCTCCACTAGAGGGCATGCCTGTATAGAAGTAGTGTTAGCGCAGTGTCTCCACTAGAGGGCTTGCCTGTATAGAAGTAGCATTAGCGCAGTGTCTCCACTAGAGGGCGTGTCGGTATAGAAGTAGTATTAGCGCAGTGACTTTACTAGAGGGCATGGCTGTATTGAAGCAGCAAGCAAGTAGTATTAGCACAGTGTCTCCACTAGAGGGCGTGTCGGTATAGAAGTAGTATTAGCGCAGTGACTTTACTAGAGGGCATGGCTGTATTGAAGCAGCAAGCAAGTAGTATTACCACAGTGTCTCCACAAGAGGGCGTGCCTGTATAGAAGTAGTATTAATGCAGTGTCTCCACTAGAGGATGTGTCTGTATAGAAGTAGTGTGAGCTCAGTGTCTCCACTAGAGGGCATGGCTGTCTTGAAGTAGTAAGCAAGTAATATTAGCGCAGTGACTCCACTAGATTGTGCATCTGTATAGAAGTAGCATTAGGGCAGTGTCTCCACTAGAGGGCGTGCCTGTATAGAAGTAGTGTTAGCGCAGTGTCTCCACTAGAGGGCGTGCCTGTATAGAAGTAGAGTTAGCGCATTGTCTCCACTAGAGGGCATGCCTGTATAGAAGTAGCATTAGCGCAGTGTCTCCACTAGAGGGCGTGCCTGTATAGAAGTAGTATTAACGCAGTGTCTCCACTAGAGGGTGCGTCTGTATAGAAGTAGCATTAGAGCAGTGTCTCCACTAGAGGGCGTGCCTGTATAGAAGTAGTGTTAGTGCTGTGTCTCCACTAGAGGGCGTGCCTGTATAGAAGTAGCGTTAACGCAGATTCTCCACTAGAGGGCGTGCCTGTATAGAAGTAGCATTGGAGCAGTGTCTCCACTAGAGGGCGTGCCTGTATAGAAGTAGAATTGGCGCAGTGTCTCCACTAGAGGGCGTGCCTGTTTAGAAGTAGTGTTAGCTCAGTGTCTCCACTAGAGGGCGTGCCTGTATAGAAGTAGCATTAGCGCAGTGTCTCCACTAGAGGGCGTGTCGGTATAGAAGTAGTATTAGCGCAGTGACTTTACTAGAGGGCATGGCTGTATTGAAGCAGCAAGCAAGTAGTATTAGCTCAGTGTCTCCACTAGAGGGCGTGCCTGTATAGAAGTAGTATTAACACAGTGTCCTCACTAGAAGGTGCATCTGTATAGAAGTAGTGTGAGCGCAGTGTCTCCACTAGAGGGCGTGTCGGTATAGAAGTAGTATTTGCGCAGTGACTTTACTAGAGGGAATGGCTGTATTGAAGCAGCAAGCAAGTAGTATTAGCACAGTGTCTCCACTAGAGGGCACGTCTTTACAGAAGTAGTATTAGCACAGTGTCTCCACTAGAGGGCGTGTCGGTATAGAATTAGTATTAGCGCAGTGACTTTACTAGAGGGCATGGCTGTATTGAAGCAGCAAGCAAGTAGTATTAGCACAGTGTCTCCACTAGAGGGCGTGTCGGTATAGATGTAGTATTAGCGCAGTGACTTTACTAGAGGGCATGGCTGTATTGAAGCAGCAAGCAAGTAGTATTAGCACAGTGTCTCCACTAGAGGGCGTGCCTGTATAGATGTAGCATTAGCGCAGTGTCTCCACTAGAGGGCGTGTCTGTAAAGAAGTAGTATTAACACAGTGTCTCCACTAGAGGGCGTGCCCGTATAGAAGTAGTATTAACGCAGTGTCTCCACTAGAGGGTGCGTCTGTATAGAAGTATTGTGAGCTCAGTGTCTCCACTAGAGGGCATGGCTGTATTGAAGTAGCAAGCAAGTAGTATTAGCACAGTGTCTCCACTAGAGGACGTGTCGGTATAGAAGTAGTATTAGCGTAGTGACTTTACTAGAGGGCATGGCTGTATTGAAGAAGCAAGCAAGTAGTATTAGCACAGTGTCTCCACTAGAGGGCACGTCTGTACAGAAGTAGTATTAACGCAGTGTTTCCACTAGAGGGTGCGTCTGTATAGAAGTAGTGTTAGTGCTGTGTCTCCACTAGAGGGCATGGCTGTATAGAAGTAGCTTTAGGGCTGTGTCTCCACTAGAGGGCGTGCCTGTATAGAAGTAACATTAGCGCAGTGTCTCCACTAGAGGGCTTGCCTGTATAGAAGTAGTTAGCGCAGTGTCTCCACTAGAGGGCGTGCCTGTATAGATGTAGCATTAGCGCAGTGTCTCCACTAGAGGGCGTGTCTGTAAAGAAGTAGTATTAACACAGTGTCTCCACTAGAGGGCGTGCCCGTATAGAAGTAGTATTAACGCAGTGTCTCCACTAGAGGGTGCGTCTGTATAGAAGTAGTGTGAGCTCAGTGTCTCCACTAGAGGGCATGGCTGTATTGAAGTAGTAAGCAAGTAATATTAGCGCAGTGACTTCTCTAGATTGTGCGTCTGTATAGAAGTAGCATTAGCGCAGTGTCTCCACTAGAGGGCGTGCCTGTATAGAAGTAGCATTAGCGCAGTATCTCCACTAGAGGGCGTGCCTGTATAGAAGATGTGTTAGCGCAGTGTCTCCACTAGAGGGCGTGTCGGTATAGAAGTAGTATTTGCGCAGTGACTTTACTAGAGGGAATGGCTGTATTGAAGCAGCAAGCAAGTAGTATTAGCACAGTGTCTCCACTAGAGGGCACGTCTTTACAGAAGTAGTATTAGCGCAGTGACTTTACTAGAGGGCATGGCTGTATTGAAGCAGCAAGCAAGTAGTATTAGCACATTGTCTCCACTAGAGGGCGTGTCGGTATAGAAGTAGTATTAGCGCAGTGACTTTACTAGAGGGCATGGCTGTATTGAAGCAGCAAGCAAGTAGTATTAGCGCAGTGTCTCCACTAGAGGGTGTGCCTGTATAGAAGTAGTGTTAGCGCAGTGTCTCCACTAGAGGGCGTGCCTGTATAGAAGTAGTATTAGCGCAGTGACTTTACTAGAGGGCATGGCTGTATTGAAGCAGCAAGCAAGTAGTATTAGCGCAGTGTCTCCACTAGAGGGTGTGCCTGTATAGAAGTAGTGTTAGCACAGTGTCTCCACTAGAGGGCGTGCCTGTATAGAAGTAGTATTACCGCAGTGTCTCCACTAGAGGGTGCGTCTGTATAGAAGTAGTGTTAGCTCAGTGTCTCCACTAGAGGGCATGGCTGTATTGAAGTAGTAAGCAAGTAATATTAGCGCAGTGACTCCACTAGATTGTGCATCTGTATAGAAGTAGCATTAGCGCAGTGTCTTCACTAGAGGGCGTGCCTGTATAGAAGTAGTGTGAGCTCAGTGTCTCCACTAGAGGGCATGGCTGTTTTGAAGTAATAAGCAAGTAATATTAGCGCAGTGACTCCACTAGATTGTGCGTCGGTATAGAAGTAGCATTAGCGCAGTGTCTCCACTAGATGGCTTGCCTGTATAGAAGTAGTATTAACGCAGTGTCTCCACTAGAGGGTGCGTCTGTCTAGAAGTAATGTGAGCTCAGTGTCTCCACTAGAGGGCATGGCTGTATTGAAGTAGTAAGCAAGTAATATTAGCGCAGTGACTCCACTAGATTCTGCGTCTTTATGGAAGTAGCATTAGCGCAGTGTCTCCACTAGAGGGCATGCCTGTATAGAAGTAGTGTTGGCGCAGAGTCTCCACTAGAGGGCGTGCCTGTATAGAAGTAGCATTAGCGCAGTATTTCCACTAGAGGGCGTGCCTGTATAGAAGTAGCATTAGCGCAGTGTCTCCACTAGAGGGCGTACCTGTATAGAAGTAGTATTAACACAGTGTCCTCACTATGAAGGTGCGTCTGTATAGAAGTAGTGTGAATGCTGTGTCTCCACTAGAGGGCGTGCCCGTATAGAAGTAGTATTAACGCAGTGTCTCCACTAGAGGGTGCGTCTGTATAGAAGTAGTGTGAGCTCAGTGTCTCCACTAGAGGGCATGGCTGTATTGAAGTAGCAAGCAAGTAGTATTAGCACAGTGTCTCCACTAGAGGACGTGTCGGTATAGAAGTAGTATTAGCGCAGTGACTTTACTAGAGGGCATGGCTGTATTGAAGAAGCAAGCAAGTAGTATTAGCACAGTGTCTCCACTAGAGGGCACGTCTGTACAGAAGTAGTATTAACGCAGTGTTTCCACTAGAGGGTGCGTCTGTATAGAAGTAGTGTTAGTGCTGTGTCTCCACTAGAGGGCATGGCTGTATAGAAGTAGCTTTAGGGCTGTGTCTCCACTAGAGGGCGTGCCTGTATAGAAGTAGTGTTAGCGCAGTGTCTCCACTAGAGGGCGTGCCTGTATAGAAGTAACATTAGCGCAGTGTCTCCACTAGAGGGCTTGCCTGTATAGAAGTAGAGTTTGCGCAGTGTCTCCACTAGAGGGTGTGCCTGTATAGATGTAGCATTAGCGCAGTGTCTCCACTAGAGGGCGTGTCTGTAAAGAAGTAGTATTAGCACAGTGTCTCCACTAGAGGGCACGTCTGTACAGAAGTAGAATTAGCGCAGTGACTTTACTAGAGGGCATGGCTGTATTGAAGCAGCAAGCAAGTAGCATTAGCACACTGTCTCCACTAGAGGGCGTGCCTGTATAGAAGTAGTGTTAGCGCAGTGTCTCCACTAGAGGGCGTGCCTGTATAGAAGTAGTGTTAGCGCAGTGTCTCCACTAGAGGGCGTGCCTGTATAGAAGTAACATTAGCGCAGTGTCTCCACTAGAGGGCGAGCCTGTATAGATGTAGCATTAGCGCAGTGTCTCCACTAGAGGGCGTGCCTGTATAGAAGTAGTATTAACACAGTGTCCTCACTAGAAGGTGCGTCTGTATAGAAGTAGTGTGAGCGCAGTGTCTCCACTAGAGGGCGTGCCCGTATAGAAGTAGTATTAACGCAGAGTCTCCACTAGAGGGTGCATCTGTATAGAAGTAGTGTGAGCTCAGTGTCTCCACTAGAGGGCATGGCTGTATTGAAGTAGTAAGCAAGTAATATTAGCGCAGTGACTCCACTAGAGGGCGTGCCTGTATAGAAGTAGTGTTAGCGCAGTGTCTCCACTAGAGGGCGTGTCAGTATAGAAGTAGTATTAGCGCAGTGACTTTACTAGAGGGCATGGCTGTATTGAAGCAGCAAGCAAGTAGTATTAGCACAGTGTCTCCACTAGAGGGCGTGTCGGTATAGAAGTAGAATTAGCGCAGTGACTTTACTAGAGGGCATGGCTGTATTGAAGCAACAAGCAAGTAGTATTAGCACAGTGTCTCCACTAGAGGGGACGTCTGTACAGAAGTAGTATTAGCGCAGTGACTTTACTAGAGGGCATGGCTGTATTGAAGCAGCAAGCAAGTAGTATTAGCTCAGTGTCTCCACTAGAGGGCGTGTCGGTATAAAAGTAGTATTAGCGCAGTGACTTTACTAGAGGGCATGGCTGTATTGAAGCAACAAGCAAGTAGTATTAGCACAGTGTCTCCACTAGAGGGCACGTCTGTACAGAAGTAGTATTAGCACAGTGACTTTACTAGAGGGCATGGCTGTATTGAAGCAGCAAGCAAGTAGCATTAGCACAGTGTCTCCACTAGAGGGCGTGCCTGTATAGAAGTAGTATTACCGCAGTGTCTCCACTAGAGGGTGCGTCTGTATAGAAGTAGTGTGAGCTCAGTGTCTCCACTAGAGGGCATGGCTGTATTGAAGTGGTAAGCAAGTAATATTAGCGCAGTGACTCCACTAGATTGTGCGTCTGTATAGAAGTAGCATTAGCGCAGTGTCTCCACTAGAGGGCGTGCCTGTATAGAAGTAGTGTTAGTGCTGTGTCTCCACTAGAGGGCATGGCTGTTTTGAAGTAGTAAGCAAGTAATATTAGCGCAGTGACTCCACTAGATTGTGCGTCGGTATAGAAGTAGCATTAGCGCAGTGTCTCCACTAGATGGCTTGCCTGTATAGAAGTAGTGTTAGCGCAGTGACTTTTCTAGAGGGCATGGCTGTATTGAAGCAGCAAGCAAGTAGTATTAGCACAGTGTCTCCACTAGAGGGCGTGCCTGTATAGAAGTAGCATTAGCGCAGTGTCTCCACTAGAGGGCGTGCCTGTATAGAAGTAGCATTAGTGCAGTGTCTCCACTAGAGGGCGTGCCTGTATAGAAGTAGCATTGGCGCAGTGTCTCCACTAGAGGGCGTGCCTGTATAGAAGTAGTGTTAGCGCAGTGTCTCCACTAGAGGGCGTGCCTGTATAGAAGTAACATTAGCGCAGTGTCTCCACTAGAGGGCTTGCCTGTATAGAAGTAGAGTTAGCGCAGTGTCTCCACTAGAGGGTGTGCCTGTATAGATGTAGCATTAGCGCAGTGTCTCCACTAGAGGGCGTGTCTGTAAAGAAGTAGTATTAACACAGTGTCTCCACTAGAAGGTGCGTCTGTATAGAAGTAGTGTGAGCGCAGTGTCTCCACTAGAGGGCGTGCCCGTATAGAAGTAGTATTAACGCAGAGTCTCCACTAGAGGGTGCATCTGTATAGAAGTAGTGTGAGCTCAGTGTCTCCACTAGAGGGCATGGCTGTATTGAAGTAGTAAGCAAGTAATATTAGAGCAGTGACTCCACTAGATTGTGTGTCTGTATAGAAGTATCATTAGCGCAGTGTCTCCACTAGAGGGCGTGCCTGTATAGAAGTAGTGTTAGTGCAGTGTCTCCACTAGAGGGCGTGTCGGTATAGAAGTAGTATTAGCGCAGTGACTTTACTAGAGGGAATGGCTGTATTGAAGCAGCAAGCAAGTAGTATTAGCACAGTGTCTCCACTAGAGGGCACGTCTTTACAGAAGTAGTATTAGCGCAATGACTTTACTAGAGGGCATGGCTGTATTGAAGCAGCAAGCAAGTAGTATTAGTACAGTGTCTCCACTAGAGGGCATGCCTGTATAGAAGTAGTGTTAGTGCTGTGTCTCCACTAGAGGGCGTCCCTGTATAGAAGTAGCATTAGGGCAGTGTCTCCACTAGAGGGCGTGCCTGTATAGAAGTAGTGTTAGCGCAGTGTCTCCACTAGAGGGCGTGCCTGTATAGAAGTAGAGTTAGCGCATTGTCTCCACTAGAGGGCGTGCCTGTATAGAAGTAGTATTAACGCAGTGTCTCCACTAGAGGGTGCGTCTGTATAGAAGTAGCATTAGAGCAGTGTCTCCACTAGAGGGCGTGCCTGTATAGAAGTAGTGTTAGTGCTGTGTCTCCACTAGAGGGCGTGCCTGTATAGAAGTAGCGTTAGCGCAGTGTCTCCACTAGAGGGCGTGCCTGTATAGAAGTAGCATTAGCGCAGTGTCTCCACTAGAGGGTGCGTCTGTATAGAAGTAGTGTGAGCTCAGTGTCTCCACTAGAGGGCATGGCTGTATTGAAGCAGCAAGCAAGTAGCATTAGCACAGAGTCTCCACTAGAGGGCGTGCCTGTATAGAAGTAGTATTAACGCAGTGTCTCCACTAGAGGGTGCGTCTGTATAGAAGTAGTGTAAACTCAGTGTCTCCACTAGAGGGCATGGCTGTATTGAAGTAGTAAGCAAGTAATATTAGCGCAGTGACTCCACTAGATTGTGCGTCTGTATAGAAGTAGCATTAGCGCAGTGTCTCCACTAGAGGGTGTGCCTGTATAGAAGTAGTGTTAGCGCTGTGTCTCCACTAGAGGGCGTGCCTGTATAGAAGTAGTGTGAGCTCAGTGTCTCCACTAGAGGGCGTGTCGGTATAAAAGTAGTATTTGCGCAGTGACTTTACTAGAGGGAATGGCTGTATTGAAGCAGCAAGCAAGTAGTATTAGCACAGTGTCTCCACTAGAGGGCACGTCTTTACAGAAGTAGTATTAGCGCAGTGACTTTACTAGAGGGCATGGCTGTATTGAAGCAGCAAGCAAGTAGTATTAGCACATTGTCTCCACTAGAGGGCGTGTCGGTATAGAAGTAGTATTAGCGCAGTGACTTTACTAGATGGCATGGCTGTATTGAAGCAGCAAGCAAGTAGTATTAGCACAGTGTCTCCACTAGAGGGCGTGCCTGTATAGAAGTAGTATTAACGCAGTGTCTCCACTAGAGGGTGCGTCTGTATAGAAGTAGTGTGAGCTCAATGTCTCCACTAGAGGGCATGGCTGTATAGAAGTAGTATTTGCGCAGTGTCTCCACTAGAGGGCTTGCCTGTATAGAAGTAGCATTAGCGCAGTGTCTCCACTAGAGGGCTTGCCTGTATAGAAGTAGTGTTAGCGCAGTGTCTCCACTAGAGGGCTTGCCTGTATAGAAGTAGCATTAGCGCAGTGTCTCCACTAGAGGGCGTGTCGGTATTAGTAGTATTAGCGCAGTGACTTTACTAGAGGGCATGGCTGTATTGAAGCAGCAAGCAAGTAGTATTAGCACAGTGTCTCCACTAGAGGGCATGCCTGTATAGAAGTAGTGTTAGCGCAGTGTCTCCACTAGAGGGCTTGCCTGTATAGAAGTAGCATTATCGCAGTGTCTCCACTAGAGGGCGTGTCGGTATAGAAGTAGTATTAGCGCAGTGACTTTACTAGAGGGCATGGCTGTATTGAAGCAGCAAGCAAGTAGTATTAGCACAGTGTCTCCACTAGAGGGCGTGTCGGTATAGAAGTAGTATTAGCGCAGTGACTTTACTAGAGGGCATGGCTGTATTGAAGCAGCAAGCAAGTAGTATTACCACAGTGTCTCCACAAGAGGGCGTGCCTGTATAGAAGTAGTATTAATGCAGTGTCTCCACTAGAGGATGTGTCTGTATAGAAGTAGTGTGAGCTCAGTGTCTCCACTAGAGGGCATGGCTGTCTTGAAGTAGTAAGCAAGTAATATTAGCGCAGTGACTCCACTAGATTGTGCATCTGTATAGAAGTAGCATTAGGGCAGTGTCTCCACTAGAGGGCGTGCCTGTATAGAAGTAGTGTTAGCGCAGTGTCTCCACTAGAGGGCGTGCCTGTATAGAAGTAGAGTTAGCGCATTGTCTCCACTAGAGGGCGTGCCTGTATAGAAGTAGCATTAGCGCAGTGTCTCCATTAGAGGGCGTGCCTGTATAGAAGTAGTATTAACGCAGTGTCTCCAATAGAGGGTGCGTCTGTATAGAAGTAGCATTAGAGCAGTGTCTCCACTAGAGGGCGTGCCTGTATAGAAGTAGTGTTAGTGCTGTGTCTCCACTAGAGGGCGTGCCTGTATAGAAGTAGCGTTAGCGTTGTGTCTCCACTAGAGGGCGTGCCTGTATAGAAGTAGTATTAACGCAGATTCTCCACTAGAGGGCGTGCCTGTATAGAAGTAGCATTGGCGCAGTGTCTCCACTAGAGGGCGTGCCTGTATAGAAGTAGCATTGGCGCAGTGTCTCCACTAGAGGGCGTGCCTGTTTAGAAGTAGTGTTAGCTCAGTGTCTCCACTAGAGGGCGTGCCTGTATAGAAGTAGCATTAGCGCAGTGTCTCCACTAGAGGGCGTGTCGGTATAGAAGTAGTATTAGCGCAGTGACTTTACTAGAGGGCATGGCTGTATTGAAGCAGCAAGCAAGTAGTATTAGCTCAGTGTCTCCACTAGAGGGTGTGTCGGTATAAAAGTAGTGTTAGCGCTGTGTCTCCACTAGAGGGCGTGCCGGTATAGAAGTAGTGTTAGCGCAGTGTCTCCACTAGAGGGCGTGCCTGTATAGAAGTAACATTAGCGCAGTGTCTCCACTAGAGGGCGTGCCTGTATAGAAGTAGTATTAACACAGTGTCCTCACTAGAAGGTGCGTCTGTATAGAAGTAGTGTGAGCGCAGTGTCTCCACTAGAGGGCGTGTCGGTATAGAAGTAGTATTTGCGCAGTGACTTTACTAGAGGGAATGGCTGTATTGAAGCAGCAAGCAAGTAGTATTAGCACAGTGTCTCCACTAGAGGGCGTGTCGGTATTAGTAGTATTAGCGCAGTGACTTTACTAGAGGGCATGGCTGTATTGAAGCAGCAAGCAAGTAGTATTAGCACAGTGTCTCCACTAGAGGGCATGCCTGTATAGAAGTAGTGTTAGCGCAGTGTCTCCACTAGAGGGCTTGCCTGTATAGAAGTAGCATTAGCGCATTGTCTCCACTAGAGGGCGCGTCTGTATAGAAGTAGTGTGAGCTCAGTGTCTCCACTAGAGGGCATGGCTGTATTGAAGTAGTAAGCAAGTAATATTAGCGCAGTGACTCTACTAGATTGTGCGTCTGTATAGAAGTAGCATTAGCGCAGTGTCTCCACTAGAGGGCGTGCCTGTATAGAAGTAGTGTTAGTGCTGTGTCTCCACTAGAGGGCGTGCCTGTATAGAAGTAGCGTTAGCGTTGTGTCTCCACTAGAGGGCGTGCCTGTATAGAAGTAGTGTTAGCGCAGTGACTTTTCTAGAGGGCATGGCTGTATTGAAGCAGAAAGCAAGTAGTATTAGCACAGTGTCTCCACTAGAGGGTGTGTCGGTATAGAAGTAGTGTTAGTGCAGTGTCTCCACTAGAGCTTGTGCCTGTATAGAAGTAGCATTAGCGCAGTGTCTCCACTAGAGGGCAGGCCTGTATAGAAGTAGCATTAGCGCAGTGTCTCCACTAGAGGGCGTGCCTGTATAGAAGTAGCGTTAGCATTGTGTCTCCACTAGAGGGCGTGCCTGTATAGAAGTAGCATTAGCGCAGTGTCTCCACTAGAGGGTGTGTCGGTAGAGAAGTAGTATTAGCGCAGTGACTCCACTAGAGGGCGTGCCTGTATAGAAGTAGCATTAGCGCAGTGTCTCCACTAGAGGGCGTGCCTGTATAGAAGTAGCATTGGCACAGTGTCTCCACTAGAGGGCGTGCCTGTTTAGAAGTAGTGTTAGCGCAGTGTCTCCACTAGAGGGCGTGCCTGTATAGAAGTAGCATTAGCGCAGTGTCTCCACTAGAGGGCGTGTCGGTATAGAAGTAGTATTAGCGCAGTGACTTTACTAGAGGGCATGGCTGTATTGAAGCAGCAAGCAAGTAGTATTAGCTCAGTGTCTCCACTAGAGGGCGTGTCGGTATAAAAGTAGTATTAGCGCAGTGACTTTACTAGAGGGCATGGCTGTATTGAAGCAGCAAGCAAGTAGCATTAGCACGGTGTCTCCACTAGAAGGCGTGCCTGTATAGAAGTAGTATTAACGCAGTGTCTCCTCTAGAGAGTGCGTCTGTATAGAAGTAGTGTGAACTCAGTGTCTCCACTAGAGGGCATGGCTGTATTGAAGTAGTAAACAAGTAATATTAGCACAGTGACTCCACTAGATTGTGCGTCTGTATAGAAGTAGCATTAGCGCAGTGTCTCCACTAGAGGGCGTGCCTGTATTGAAGTAGCATTAGGGCAGTGTCTCCACTAGAGGGCGTGCCTGTATAGAAGTAGTGTTAGCGCAGTGTCTCCACTAGAGGGCGTGCCTGTATAGAAGTAACATTAGCGCAGTGTCTCCACTAGAGGGCGTGCCTGTATAGAAGTAGTGTTAGTGCTGTGTCTCCACTAGAGGGCGTGCCTGTATAGAAGTAGCATTAGCGCAGTGTCTCCACTAGAGGGCGTGCCTGTATAGAAGTAGAGTTAGCGCAGTGTCTCCACTAGAGGGCGTGCCTGTATAGAAGTAGTATTAACGCAGTGTCTCCACTAGAAAGTGTGTCTGTATAGAAGTAGTGTGAGCTCAGTGTCTCCACTAGAGGGCATGGCTGTATTGAAGTAGTAAGCAAGTAATATTAGCGCAGTGACTCCACTAGATTGTGCGTCTGTATAGAAGTAGTATTAGCGCAGTGACTTTACTAGAGGGCATGGCTGTATTGAAGCAACAAGCAAGTAGTATTAGCACAGTGTCTCCACTAGAGGGCACGTCTGTACAGAAGTAGTATTAGCGCAGTGACTTTACTAGAGGGCATGGCTGTATTGAAGCAGCAAGCAAGTAGTATTAGCTCAGTGTCTCCACTAGAGGGCGTGTCGGTATAAAAGTAGTATTAGCGCAGTGTCTCCACTAGAGGGCAGGCCTGTATAGAAGTAGAGTTAGCGCAGTGTCTCCACTAGAGGGCGTGCCTGTATAGAAGTAGCATTAGCGCAGTGTCTCCACTAGAAGGTGCGTCTGTATAGAAGTAGTGTGAGCGCAGTGTTTCCACTAGAGGGCGTGCCCGTATAGAAGCAGTATTAACGCAGTGTCTCCACTAGAGAGTGCGTCTGTATAGAAGTAGTGTGAGCTCAGTGTCTCCACTAGAGGGCATGGCTGTATTGAAGTAGTAAGCAAGTAATATTAGCGCAGTGACTCCACTAGATTGTGCGTCTGTATAGAAGTAGCATTAGCGCAGTGTCTCCACAAGAAGGCGTGCCTGTATAGAAGTAACATTAGCGCAGTGACTCCACTAGATTGTGCGTCGGTATAGAAGTAGCATTAGGGCAGTGTCTCCACTAGAGGGCGTGCCTGTATAGAAGTAGTGTTAGCGCAGTGACTTTTCTAGAGGGCATGGCTGTATTGAAGCAGCAAGCAAGTAGTATTAGCACAGTGTCTCCACTAGAGGGTGTGTCGGTATAGAAGTAGTGTTAGTGCAGTGTCTCCACTAGAGGGCGTTCCTGTATAGAAGTAGCATTAGCGCAGTGTCTCCACTAAAGGGCAGGCCTGTATAGAAGTAGCATTAGCGCAGTGTCTCCACTAGAGGGCGTGCCTGTATAGAAGTAGCGTTAGCATTGTGTCTCCACTAGAGGGCAGGCCTGTATAGAAGTAGTATTAACGCAGTGTCTCCACTAGAGGGCGTGCCTGTATAGAAGTAGCATTAGCGCAGTGTCTCTACTAGAGGGCGTGCTTGTATAGAAGTAGCATTGGCGCAGTGTCTCCACTAGAGGGCGTGCCTGTATAGAAGTAGCATTAGCGCAGTGTCTCCACTAGAGGGCGTGCTTGTATAGAAGTAGCATTGGCGCAGTGTCTCCACTAGAGGGCGTGCCTGTTTAGAAGTAGTGTTAGCGCAGTGTCTCCACTAGAGGGCGTGCCTGTATAGAAGTAGCATTAGCGCAGTGTCTCCACTAGAGGGCGTGTCGGTATAGAAGTAGTATTAGCGCAGTGACTTTACTAGAGGGCATGGCTGTATTGAAGCAGCAAGCAAGTAGTATTAGCTCAGTGTCTCCACTAGAGGGCGTGTCGGTATAAAAGTAGTATTAGCGCAGTGACTTTACTAGAGGGCATGGCTGTATTGAAGCAGCAAGCAAGTAGTATTAGCTCAGTGTCTCCACTAGAGGGCGTGTCGGTATAAAAGTAGTATTAGCGCAGTGACTTTACTAGAGGGCATGGCTGTATTGAAGCAGCAAGCAAGTAGCATTAGCACAGTGTCTCCACTAGAGGGCGTGCCTGTATAGAAGTAGTATTAACGCAGTGTCTCCACTAGAGAGTGCGTCTGTATAGAAGTAGTGTGATCTCAGTGTCTCCACTAGAGGGCATGGCTGTATAGAAGTAGTGTTAGCGCAGTGTCTCCACTAGAGGGCGTGCCTGTATAGAAGTAGTGTTAGCGCAGTGTCTCCACTAGAGGGCGTGCCTGTATAGAAGTAGCATTAGCGCTGTGTCTCCACTAGAGGGCATGGCTGTATTGAAGTAGCATTAGGGCAGTGTCTCCACTAGAGGGCGTGCCTGTATAGAAGTAGTGTTAGCGCAGTGTCTCCACTAGAGGGCGTGCCTGTATAGAAGTAACATTAGCGCAGTGTCTCCACTAGAGGGCGTGCCTGTATAGAAGTAGTATTAACACAGTATCCTCACTAGAAGGTGCGTCTGTATAGAAGTAGTGTGAGCGCAGTGTCTCCACTAGAGGGCGTGCCCGTATAGAAGCAGTATTAACGCAGTGTCTCCACTAGAGAGTGCGTCTGTATAGAAGTAGTATTAGCACAGTGTCTCCACTAGTGGGCGTGCCTGTATAGAAGTAGTATTAACACAGTCTCCATTAGAGGGTGCGTCTGTATAGAAGTAGTGTGAGCTCAGTGTCTCCACTAGAGGGCATGGCTGTATTGAAGTAGTAAGCAAGTAATATTAGCGCAGTGACTCCACTAGATTGTGCATCTGTATAGAAGTAGTATTAGCGCAGTGTCTCCACTAGAGGGCGTGCCTGTATAGAAGTAGTGTTAGTGCTGTGTCTCCACTAGAGGGCGTGCCTGTATAGAAGTAGCATTAGGGCAGTGTCTCCACTAGAGGGCGTGCCTGTATAGAAGTAGTGTTAGCGCAGTGTCTCCACTAGAGCGCGTGCCTGTATAGAAGTAGCATTAGGGCAGTGTCTCCACTAGAGCGCGTGCCTGTATAGAAGTAGCATTAGCGCATTGTCTCCACTAGAGGGCGCGTCTGTATAGAAGTAGTGTGAGCTCAGTGTCTCCACTAGAGGCATGGCTGTATTGAAGTAGTAAGCGAGTAATATTAGCGCAGTGACTCCACTAGATTGTGCGTCTGTATAGAAGTAGCATTAGCGCAGTGTCTCCACTAGAGGGCGTGCCTGTATAGAAGTAGTGTTAGTGCTGTGTCTCCACTAGAGGGCGTGCCTGTATAGAAGTAGTGTTCGCGCAGTGTCTCCACTAGCATGGCTGTATTGAAGTAGTAAGCAAGTAATATTAGCGCAGTGACTCCACTAGATTGTGCGTCGGTATAGAAGTAGCATTAGGGCAGTGTCTCCACTAGAGGGCGTGCCTGTATAGAAGTAGTGTTAGCGCAGTGACTTTTCTAGAGGGCATGGCTGTATTGAAGCAGCAAGCAAGTAGTATTAGCACAGTGTCTCCACTAGAGGGTGTGTCGGTATAGAAGTAGTGTTAGTGCAGTGTCTCCACTAGAGGGCGTGCCTGTATAGAAGTAGCATTAGCGCAGTGTCTCCACTAGAGGGCAGGCCTGTATAGAAGTAGCATTAGCGCAGTGTCTCCACTAGAGGGCGTGCCTGTATAGAAGTAGCGTTAGCATTGTGTCTCCAATAGAGGGTGTGTCTGTATAGAAGTAGTATTAACGCAGTGTCTCCACTAGAGGGCGTGCCTGTATAGAAGTAGCATTAGCGCAGTGTCTCCACTAGAGGGCGTGCTTGTATAGAAGTAGCATTGGCGCAGTGTCTCCACTAGAGGGCGTGCCTGTTTAGAAGTAGTGTTAGCGCAGTGTCTCCACTAGAGGGCGTGCCTGTATAGAAGTAGCATTAGCGCAGTGTCTCCACTAGAGGGCGTGTCGGTATAGAAGTAGTATTAGCGCAGTGACTTTACTAGAGGGCATGGCTGTATTGAAGCAGCAAGCAAGTAGTATTAGCTCAGTGTCTCCACTAGAGGGCGTGTCGGTATAAAAGTAGTATTAGCGCAGTGACTTTACTAGAGGGCATGGCTGTATTGAAGCAGCAAGCAAGTAGCATTAGCACAGTGTCTCCACGAGAGGGCGTGCCTGTATAGAAGTAGTATTAACGCAGTGTCTCCACTAGAGAGTGCGTCTGTATAGAAGTAGTGTGATCTCAGTGTCTCCACTAGAGGGCATGGCTGTATAGAAGTAGCATTAGCGCTGTGTCTCCACTAGAGGGCGTGCCTGTATAGAAGTAGTGTTAGCGCAGTGTCTCCACTAGAGGGCGTGCCTGTATAGAAGTAGTGTTAGCGCAGTGTCTCCACTAGAGGGCGTGCCTGTATAGAAGTAGTATTATCGCAGTGTCTCCACTAGAGGGCGTGCCTGTATAGAAGTAGTGTTAGCGCAGTGTCTCCACTAGAGGGCGTGCCTGTATAGATGTAGCATTAGCGCAGTGTCTCCACTAGAGGGCGTGCCTGTATAGAAGTAGTATTAACACAGTATCCTCACTAGAAGGTGCGTCTGTATAGAAGTAGTGTGAGCGCAGTGTCTGCACTAGAGGGCGTGCCCGTATAGAAGTAGTATTAACGCAGTGTCTCCACTAGAGGGTGCATCTGTATAGAAGTAGTGTGAGCTCAGTGTCTCCACTAGAGGGCATGGCTATATTGAAGTAGTAAGCAAGTAATATTAGCGCAGTGACTCCACTAGATTGTGCGTCTGTATAGAAGTAGCATTAGCGCAGTGTCTCCACTAGAGGGCGTGCCTGTATAGAAGTAGTGTTAGTGCTGTGTCTCCACTAGAGGGCGTGCCTGTATAGAAGTAGTGTGAGCTCAGTGTCTCCACTAGAGGGCATGGCTGTTTTGAAGTAGTAAGCAAGCAGTGACTCCACTAGATTGTGCGTCGGTATAGAAGTAGCATTAGCGCAGTGTCTCCACTAGATGGCTTGCCTGTATAGAAGTAGTGTTAGCGCAGTGACTTTTCTAGAGGGCATGGCTGTATTGAAGCAGCAAGCAAGTAGTATTAGCACAGTGTCTCCACTAGAGGGCGTGCCTGTATAGAAGTAGCATTAGCGCAGTGTCTCCACTAGAGGGCGTGCCTGTATAGAAATAGCATTGGCGCAGTGTCTCCACTAGAGGGCGTGCCTGTATAGAAGTAGTGTTAGTGCAGTGTCTCCACTAGAGGGCGTGCCTGTATAGAAGTAGTGTTAGCGCAGTGTCTCCACTAGAGGGCGTGCCTGTATAGAAGTAGCATTAGGGCAGTGTCTCCACTTGAGGGCGTGCCTGTATAGAAGTAGTGTTAGCTCAGTGTCTCCACTAGAGGGCGTGCCTGTATAGAAGTAACATTAGCGCAGTGTCTCCACTAGAGGGCGTGTCGGTATAGAAGTAGTATTAGCGCAGTGACTTTACTAGAGGGCATGGCTGTATTGAAGCAGCAAAAAAGTAGTATTAGCACAGTGTCTCC
This sequence comes from Rana muscosa, assembly GCA_029206835.1. Classification (NCBI taxonomy): domain Eukaryota; kingdom Metazoa; phylum Chordata; class Amphibia; order Anura; family Ranidae; genus Rana; species Rana muscosa. The sequence goes on from CM055117.1 coordinate 383,623,663, forward strand.
ACTAGAGGGCGTGTCGGTATAGAAGTAGTATTAGCGCAGTGACTTTACTAGGGGGCATGGCTGTATTGAAGCAGCAAGAAAGTAGTATTAGCACAGTGTCTCCACTAGAGGGCACGTCTGTATAGAAGTAGTGTTAGCGCAGTGACTTTTCTAGAGGGCATGGCTGTATTGAAGCAGCAAGCAAGTAGTATTAGCACAGTGTCTCCACTAGAGGGCGTGTCGGTATAGAAGTAGTATTAGCGCAGTGACTTTACTAGAGGGCATGGCTGTATTGAAGCAGCAAGCAAGTAGTATTACCACAGTGTCTCCACAAGAGGGCCTGCCTGTATAGAAGTAGTATTAATGCAGTGTCTCCACTAGAGGATGTGTCTGTATAGAAGTAGTGTGAGCTCAGTGTCTCCACTAGAGGGCATGGCTGTCTTGAAGTAGTAAGCAAGTAATATTAGCGCAGTGACTCCACTAGATTGTGCATCTGTATAGAAGTAGCATTAGGGCAGTGTCTCCACTAGAGGGCGTGCCTGTATAGAAGTAGTGTTAGCGCAGTGTCTCCACTAGAGGGCGTGCCTGTATAGAAGTAGAGTTAGCGCATTGTCTCCACTAGAGGGCGTGCCTGTATAGAAGTAGCATTAGCGCAGTGTCGCCACTAGAGGGCGTGCCTGTATAGAAGTAGTATTAACGCAGTGTCTCCACTAGAGGGTGCGTCTGTATAGAAGTAGCATTAGAGCAGTGTCTCCACTAGAGGGCGTGCCTGTATAGAAGTAGCATTAGAGCAGTGTCTCCACTAGAGGGCGTGCCTGTATAAAAGTAGTGTTAGCGCTGTGTCTCCACTAGAGGGCGTGCCGGTATAGAAGTAGTGTTAGCGCAGTGTCTCCACTAGAGGGCGTGCCTGTATAGAAGTAACATTAGCGCAGTGTCTCCACTAGAGGGCGTGCCTGTATAGAAGTAGTATTAACTAGACTTGTGCACAACGGAAAAATTCGTTCCGTTTCGGTTCGTTTCTTTCCGGTCCTGTTGATTCGTAATCATTCGTAATTTTGCTAGACGGGATTTTTCGTGTTCGGACTCATTCGTATTTTTGCAAGCGACATTTTTCGTTGAATTTTTTGTTGCTTTATAATTCGTACTTTCGGTAGAGTACGTTGTTTTTCGTTGATTCTGGACACAACTCCTACTTTCGTAACTTTTTTTGGGTTCGTTGATTCGTAATTTTCCGTGTCTCTCTCACAACGACGCTGCCTATTATGCCTAATGTGCTTCGAATGGATTTGTACTTTTCTAAATACATTGCGGTTATTTGTAACGATTCGAAATCTCGTATTTTACTTTCGTTTTTAACATGCGGCTATAGGCTCCGCCCCTGTACACCATTTTGAGAGGGTTCAGCACGGTGAGGGAGAAGCAGAGAGCAGAGCAGAGTGTTATTGTGCTTCGAATGGATTCGAAATCTCGTATTTTACTTTCGTTTTTTACATGCGGCTATAACCTCCGCCCCTGTACACCATTTTGAGAGGGAGTTCAGCACGGTGTGGGAGAAGCAGAGAGCAGAGCAGAGTGAGTGTTATTGTGCTTCGTATGGATTCGTACATTCGTAACTTTTTCATAACGAATTATGCCGAAGACATTCGGGCATTCGCTATTTGCGGTATAATTTATTTCGGATTCGGTCTTATTCGTAATTGCTTTGTTCGGAAATTCGAATGCTTCCGAATGTCCGAAAGTTGCTAAATTCGGACGAATTTCAATTCGTTACGAAACGAATTGCACAAGCCTAGTATTAACACAGTGTCCTCACTAGAAGGTGCGTCTGTATAGAAGTAGTGTGAGCGCAGTGTCTCCACTAGAGGGCGTGTCGGTATAGAAGTAGTATTTGCGCAGTGACTTTACTAGAGGGAATGGCTGTATTGAAGCAGCAAGCAAGTAGTATTAGCACAGTGTCTCCACTAGAGGGCACGTCTTTACAGAAGTAGTATTAGCACAGTGTCTCCACTAGAGGGCGTGTCGGTATAGAAGTAGTATGAGCTCAGTGTCTCCACTAGAGGGCATGGCTGTATTGAAGTAGCAAGCAAGTAGTATTAGCACAGTGTCTCCACTAGAGGACGTGTCGGTATAGAAGTAGTATTAGCGCAGTGACTTTACTAGAGGGCATGGCTATATTGAAGAAGCAAGCAAGTAGTATTAGCACAGTGTCTCCACTAGAGGGCACGTCTGTACAGAAGTAGTATTAACGCAGTGTTTCCACTAGAGGGTGCGTCTGTATAGAAGTAGTGTTAGTGCTGTGTCTCCACTAGAGGGCATGGCTGTATAGAAGTAGCTTTAGGGCTGTGTCTCCACTAGAGGGCGTGTCTGTATAGAAGTAACATTAGCGCAGTGTCTCCACTAGAGGGATTGCCTGTATAGAAGTAGTTAGCGCAGTGTCTCCACTAGAGGGCGTGCCTGTATAGATGTAGCATTAGCGCAGTGTCTCCACTAGAGGGCGTGTCTGTAAAGAAGTAGTATTAACACAGTGTCTCCACTAGAGGGCGTGCCCGTATAGAAGTAGTATTAACGCAGTGTCTCCACTAGAGGGTGCGTCTGTATAGAAGTAGTGTGAGCTCAGTGTCTCCACTAGAGGGCATGGCTGTATTGAAGTAGCAAGCAAGTAGTATTAGCACAGTGTCTCCACTAGAGGACGTGTCGGTATAGAAGTAGTATTAGCGTAGTGACTTTACTAGAGGGCATGGCTGTATTGAAGAAGCAAGCAAGTAGTATTAGCACAGTGTCTCCACTAGAGGGCACGTCTGTACAGAAGTAGTATTAACGCAGTGTTTCCACTAGAGGGTGCGTCTGTATAGAAGTAGTGTTAGTGCTGTGTCTCCACTAGAGGGCATGGCTGTATAGAAGTAGCTTTAGGGCTGTGTCTCCACTAGAGGGCGTGCCTGTATAGAAGTAACATTAGCGCAGTGTCTCCACTAGAGGGCTTGCCTGTATAGAAGTAGTAAGCAAGTAATATTAGCGCAGTGACTCCACTAGATTGTGCGTCTGTATAGAAGTAGCATTAGCGCAGTGTCTCCACTAGAGGGCGTGCCTGTATAGAAGTAGTGTGAGCTCAGTGTCTCCACTAGAGGGCATGGCTGTTTTGAAGTAGTAAGCAAGTAATATTAGCGCAGTGACTCCACTAGATTGTGCGTCTGTATAGAAGTAGTGTTAGTGCTGTGTCTCCACTAGAGGGCGTGCCTGTATAGAAGTAGCATTAGCGCAGTATCTCCACTAGAGGGCGTGCCTGTATAGAAGATGTGTTAGCGCAGTGTCTCCACTAGAGGGCGTGTCGGTATAGAAGTAGTATTTGCGCAGTGACTTTACTAGAGGGAATGGCTGTATTGAAGCAGCAAGCAAGTAGTATTAGCACAGTGTCTCCACTAGAGGGCACGTCTTTACAGAAGTAGTATTAGCGCAGTGACTTTACTAGAGGGCATGGCTGTATTGAAGCAGCAAGCAAGTAGTATTAGCACATTGTCTCCACTAGAGGGCGTGTCGGTATAGAAGTAGTATTAGCGCAGTGACTTTACTAGAGGGCATGGCTGTATTGAAGCAGCAAGCAAGTAGTATTAGCGCAGTGTCTCCACTAGAGGGTGTGCCTGTATAGAAGTAGTGTTAGCGCAGTGTCTCCACTAGAGGGCGTGCCTGTATAGAAGTAGTATTAGCGCAGTGACTTTACTAGAGGGCATGGCTGTATTGAAGCAGCAAGCAAGTAGTATTAGCACAGTGTCTCCACTAGAGGGCGTGTCGGTATAGAAGTAGTATTAGCGCAGTGACTTTACTAGAGGGCATGGCTGTATTGAAGCAGCAAGCAAGTAGTATTAGCACAGTGTCTCCACTAGAGCGCGTGTCAGTATAGAAGTAGAATTAGCGCAGTGACTTTACTAGAGGGCATGGCTGTATTGAAGCAACAAGCAAGTAGTATTAGCACAGTGTCTCCACTAGAGGGCACGTCTGTACAGAAGTAGTATTAGCGCAGTGACTTTACTAGAGGGCATGGCTGTATTGAAGCAGCAAGCAAGTAGCATTAGCACAGTGTCTCCACTAGAGGGCGTGCCTGTATAGAAGTAGTATTACCGCAGTGTCTCCACTAGAGGGTGCGTCTGTATAGAAGTAGTGTTAGCTCAGTGTCTCCACTAGAGGGCATGGCTGTATTGAAGTAGTAAGCAAGTAATATTAGCGCAGTGACTCCACTAGATTGTGCATCTGTATAGAAGTAGCATTAGCGCAGTGTCTTCACTAGAGGGCGTGCCTGTATAGAAGTAGTGTGAGCTCAGTGTCTCCACTAGAGGGCATGGCTGTTTTGAAGTAGTAAGCAAGTAATATTAGCGCAGTGACTCCACTAGATTCTGCGTCTTTATGGAAGTAGCATTAGCGCAGTGTCTCCACTAGAGGGCATGCCTGTATAGAAGTAGTGTTGGCGCAGAGTCTCCACTAGAGGGCGTGCCTGTATAGAAGTAGCATTAGCGCAGTATTTCCACTAGAGGGCGTGCCTGTATAGAAGTAGCATTAGCGCAGTGTCTCCACTAGAGGGCGTACCTGTATAGAAGTAGTATTAACACAGTGTCCTCACTATGAAGGTGCGTCTGTATAGAAGTAGTGTGAATGCTGTGTCTCCACTAGAGGGCGTGCCCGTATAGAAGTAGTATTAACGCAGTGTCTCCACTAGAGGGTGCGTCTGTATAGAAGTAGTGTGAGCTCAGTGTCTCCACTAGAGGGCATGGCTGTATTGAAGTAGCAAGCAAGTAGTATTAGCACAGTGTCTCCACTAGAGGACGTGTCGGTATAGAAGTAGTATTAGCGCAGTGACTTTACTAGAGGGCATGGCTGTATTGAAGAAGCAAGCAAGTAGTATTAGCACAGTGTCTCCACTAGAGGGCACGTCTGTACAGAAGTAGTATTAACACAGTGTCTCCACTAGAGGGCGTGCCTGTATAGAAGTAGTGTTAGCGCAGTGTCTCCACTAGAGGGCGTGCCTGTATAGAAGTAACATTAGCGCAGTGTCTCCACTAGAGGGCTTGCCTGTATAGAAGTAGAGTTTGCGCAGTGTCTCCACTAGAGGGTGTGCCTGTATAGATGTAGCATTAGCGCAGTGTCTCCACTAGAGGGCGTGTCTGTAAAGAAGTAGTATTAGCACAGTGTCTCCACTAGAGGGCACGTCTGTACAGAAGTAGTATTAGCGCAGTGACTTTACTAGAGGGCATGGCTGTATTGAAGCAGCAAGCAAGTAGCATTAGCACACTGTCTCCACTAGAAGGCGTGCCTGTATAGAAGTAGTATTAACGCAGTTTCTCCACTAGAGAGTGCGTCTGTATAGAAGTAGTGTGAGCTCAGTGTCTCCACTAGAGGGCATGGCTGTATTGAAGTAGTAAGCAAGTAATATTAGCGCAGTGACTCCACTAGATTGTGCGTCTGTATAGAAGTAGCATTAGCGCTGTGTCTCCACTAGAGGGCGTGCCTGTATAGAAGTAGTGTTAGCGCAGTGTCTCCACTAGAGGGCGTGCCTGTATAGAAGTAGTGTTAGCGCAGTGTCTCCACTAGAGGGCGTGCCTGTATAGAAGTAGCGTTAGCGCTGTGTCTCCACTAGAGGGCATGGCTGTATTGAAGTAGCATTAGGGCAGTGTCTCCACTAGAGGGCATGCCTGTATAGAAGTAGTGTTAGCGCAGTGTCTCCACTAGAGGGCGTGCCTGTATAGAAGTAACATTAGCGCAGTGTCTCCACTAGAGGGCGAGCCTGTATAGATGTAGCATTAGCGCAGTGTCTCCACTAGAGGGCGTGCCTGTATAGAAGTAGTATTAACACAGTGTCCTCACTAGAAGGTGCGTCTGTATAGAAGTAGTGTGAGCGCAGTGTCTCCACTAGAGGGCGTGCCCGTATAGAAGTAGTATTAACGCAGAGTCTCCACTAGAGGGTGCATCTGTATAGAAGTAGTGTGAGCTCAGTGTCTCCACTAGAGGGCATGGCTGTATTGAAGTAGTAAGCAAGTAATATTAGCGCAGTGACTCCACTAGAGGGCGTGCCTGTATAGAAGTAGTGTTAGCGCAGTGTCTCCACTAGAGGGCGTGTCGGTATAGAAGTAGTATTAGCGCAGTGACTTTACTAGAGGGCATGGCTGTATTGAAGCAGCAAGCAAGTAGTATTAGCACAGTGTCTCCACTAGAGGGCGTGTCGGTATAGAAGTAGAATTAGCGCAGTGACTTTACTAGAGGGCATGGCTGTATTGAAGCAACAAGCAAGTAGTATTAGCACAGTGTCTCCACTAGAGGGGACGTCTGTACAGAAGTAGTATTAGCGCAGTGACTTTACTAGAGGGCATGGCTGTATTGAAGCAGCAAGCAAGTAGTATTAGCTCAGTGTCTCCACTAGAGGGCGTGTCGGTATAAAAGTAGTATTAGCGCAGTGACTTTACTAGAGGGCATGGCTGTATTGAAGCAACAAGCAAGTAGTATTAGCACAGTGTCTCCACTAGAGGGCACGTCTGTACAGAAGTAGTATTAGCACAGTGACTTTACTAGAGGGCATGGCTGTATTGAAGCAGCAAGCAAGTAGCATTAGCACAGTGTCTCCACTAGAGGGCGTGCCTGTATAGAAGTAGTATTACCGCAGTGTCTCCACTAGAGGGTGCGTCTGTATAGAAGTAGTGTGAGCTCAGTGTCTCCACTAGAGGGCATGGCTGTATTGAAGTAGTAAGCAAGTAATATTAGCGCAGTGACTCCACTAGATTGTGCGTCTGTATAGAAGTAGCATTAGCGCAGTGTCTCCACTAGAGGGCGTGCCTGTATAGAAGTAGTGTTAGTGCTGTGTCTCCACTAGAGGGCGTGCCTGTATAGAAGTAGTGTGAGCTCAGTGTCTCCACTAGAGGGCATGGCTGTTTTGAAGTAGTAAGCAAGTAATATTAGCGCAGTGACTCCACTAGATTGTGCGTCGGTATAGAAGTAGCATTAGCGCAGTGTCTCCACTAGATGGCTTGCCTGTATAGAAGTAGTGTTAGCGCAGTGACTTTTCTAGAGGGCATGGCTGTATTGAAGCAGCAAGCAAGTAGTATTAGCACAGTGTCTCCACTAGAGGGCGTGCCTGTATAGAAGTAGCATTAGCGCAGTGTCTCCACTAGAGGGCGTGCCTGTATAGAAATAGCATTGGCGCAGTGTCTCCACTAGAGGGCGTGCCTGTTTAGAAGTAGTGTTACCGCAGTGTCTCCACTAGAGGGCGTGCCTGTATAGAAGTAGTGTTAGTGCAGTTACTCCACTAGAGGGCGTGCCTGTATAGAAGTAGTGTTAGCGCAGTGTCTCCACTAGAGGGCGTGCCTGTATAGAAGTAGCATTAGGGCAGTGTCTCCACTAGAGGGCGTGCCTGTATAGAAGTAGTGTTAGCTCAGTGTCTCCACTAGAGGGCGTGCCTGTATAGAAGTAACATTAGCGCAGTGTCTCCACTAGAGGGCTTGCCTGTATAGAAGTAGAGTTAGCGCAGTGTCTCCACTAGAGGGTGTGCCTGTATAGATGTAGCATTAGCGCAGTGTCTCCACTAGAGGGCGTGTCTGTAAAGAAGTAGTATTAACACAGTGTCTCCACTAGAAGGTGCGTCTGTATAGAAGTAGTGTGAGCGCAGTGTCTCCACTAGAGGGCGTGCCCGTATAGAAGTAGTATTAACGCAGAGTCTCCACTAGAGGGTGCATCTGTATAGAAGTAGTGTGAGCTCAGTGTCTCCACTAGAGGGCATGGCTGTATTGAAGTAGTAAGCAAGTAATATTAGCGCAGTGACTCCACTAGATTGTGCATCTGTATAGAAGTAGCATTAGGGCAGTGTCTCCACTAGAGGGCGTGCCTGTATAGAAGTAGTGTTAGCGCAGTGTCTCCACTAGAGGGCGTGCCTGTATAGAAGTAGAGTTAGCGCATTGTCTCCACTAGAGGGCGTGCCTGTATAGAAGTAGCATTAGCGCAGTGTCTACACTAGAGGGCGTGCCTGTATAGAAGTAGTATTAACGCAGTGTCTCCACTAGAGGGTGCGTCTGTATAGAAGTAGCATTAGAGCAGTGTCTCCACTAGAGGGCGTGCCTGTATAGAAGTAGTGTTAGCGTTGTGTCTCCACTAGAGGGCGTGCCTGTATAGAAGTAGTATTAACGCAGATTCTCCACTAGAGGGCGTGCCTGTATAGAAGTAGCATTGGCGCAGTGTCTCCACTAGAGGGCGTGCCTGTATAGAAGTAGCATTGGCGCAGTGTCTCCACTAGAGGGCGTGCCTGTTTAGAAGTAGTGTTAGCTCAGTGTCTCCACTAGAGGGCGTGCCTGTATAGAAGTAGCATTAGCGCAGTGTCTCCACTAGAGGGCGTGTCGGTATAGAAGTAGTATTAGCGCAGTGACTTTACTAGAGGGCATGGCTGTATTCAAGCAGCAAGCAAGTAGTATTAGCTCAGTGTCTCCACTAGAGGGCGTGGCGGTATAAAAGTAGTATTAGCGCTGTGATTTTACTAGGGGGCATGGCTGTATTGAAGCAGCAAGCAAGTAGTATTAGCACAGTGTCTCCACTAGAGGGTGCGTCTGTATAGAAGTAGTGTGAGCTCAGTGTCTCCACTAGAGGGCATGGCTGTCTTGAAGTAGTAAGCAAGTAATATTAGCGCAGTGACTCCACTAGATTGTGCATCTGTATAGAAGTAGCATTAGCGCAGTGTCTCCACTAGAGGGCGTGCCTGTATAGAAGTAGTGTTAGTGCTGTGTCTCCACTAGAGGGCGTGCCTGTATAGAAGTAGCATTAGGGCAGTGTCTCCACTAGAGGGCGTGCCTGTATAGAAGTAGTGTTAGCGCAGTGTCTCCACTAGAGGGTGTGCCTGTATAGAAGTAGAGTTAGCGCATTGTCTCCACTAGAGGGCGTGCCTGTATAGAAGTAGTATTAACGCAGTGTCTCCACTAGAGGGTGCGTCTGTATAGAAGTAGCATTAGAGCAGTGTCTCCACTAGAGGGCGTGCCTGTATAGAAGTAGTGTTAGTGCTGTGTCTCCACTAGAGGGCGTGCCTGTATAGAAGTAGTGTTAGCGCAGTGTCTCCACTAGAGGGCGTGCCTGTCTAGAAGTAGCATTAGCGCAGTGTCTCCACTAGAGGGCGTGCCCGTATAGAAGTAGTATTAACGCAGTGTCTCCACTAGAGGGTGCGTCTGTATAGAAGTAGTGTGAGCTCAGTGTCTCCACTAGAGGGCATGGCTGTATTGAAGCAGCAAGCAAGTAGCATTAGCACAGAGTCTCCACTAGAGGGCGTGCCTGTATAGAAGTAGTATTACCGCAGTGTCTCCACTAGAGGGTGCGTCTGTATAGAAGTAGTGTAAACTCAGTGTCTCCACTAGAGGGCATGGCTGTATTGAAGTAGTAAGCAAGTAATATTAGCGCAGTGACTCCACTAGATTGTGCGTCTGTATAGAAGTAGCATTAGCGCAGTGTCTCCACTAGAGGGTGTGCCTGTATAGAAGTAGTGTTAGCGCTGTGTCTCCACTAGAGGGCGTGCCTGTATAGAAGTAGTGTGAGCTCAGTGTCTCCACTAGAGGGCGTGTCGGTATAGAAGTAGTATTTGCGCAGTGACTTTACTAGAGGGAATGGCTGTATTGAAGCAGCAAGCAAGTAGTATTAGCACAGTGTCTCCACTAGAGGGCACGTCTTTACAGAAGTAGTATTAGCGCAGTGACTTTACTAGAGGGCATGGCTGTATTGAAGCAGCAAGCAAGTAGTATTAGCACATTGTCTCCACCAGAGGGCGTGTCGGTATAGAAGTAGTATTAGCGCAGTGACTTTACTAGAGGGCATGGCTGTATTGAAGCAGCAAGCAAGTAGTATTAGCACAGTGTCTCCACTAGAGGGCGTGCCTGTATAGAAGTAGTATTAACGCAGTGTCTCCACTAGAGGGTGTGTCTGTATAGAAGTAGCATTAGAGCAGTGTCTCCACTAGAGGGCGTGCCTGTATAGAAGTAGTGTTAGTGCTGTGTCTCCACTAGAGGGCGTGCCTGTATAGAAGTAGCGTTAGCGTTGTGTCTCCACTAGAGGGCGTGCCTGTATAGAAGTAGTATTAACGCAGATTCTCCACTAGAGGGCGTGCCTGTATAGAAGTAGCATTGGCGCAGTGTCTCCACTAGAGGGCGTGCCTGTATAGAAGTAGCATTGGCGCAGTGTCTCCACTAGAGGGCGTGCCTGTTTAGAAGTAGTGTTAGCTCAGTGTCTCCACTAGAGGGCGTGCCTGTATAGAAGTAGCATTAGCGCAGTGTCTCCACTAGAGGGCGTGTCGGTATAGAAGTAGTATTAGCGCAGTGACTTTACTAGAGGGCATGGCTGTATTGAAGCAGCAAGCAAGTAGTATTAGCTCAGTGTCTCCACTAGAGGGTGTGTCGGTATAAAAGTAGTGTTAGCGCTGTGTCTCCACTAGAGGGCGTGCCGGTATAGAAGTAGTGTTAGCGCAGTGTCTCCACTAGAGGGCGTGCCTGTATAGAAGTAACATTAGCGCAGTGTCTCCACTAGAGGGCGTGCCTGTATAGAAGTAGTATTAACACAGTGTCCTCACTAGAAGGTGCGTCTGTATAGAAGTAGTGTGAGCACAGTGTCTCCACTAGAGGGTGTGTCGGTATAGATGTAGTATTAGCGCAGCGACTTTACTAGAGGGCATGGCTGTATTGAAGCAGCAAGCAAGTAGTATTAGCACAGTGTCTCCACTAGTGGGCGTGCCTGTATAGAAGTAGTATTAACGCAGTGTCTTCACTAGAGGGTGCGTCTGTATAGAAGTAGTGTGAGCTCAGTGTCTCCACTAGAGGGCATGGCTGTATTGAAGTAGAAAGCAAGTAATATTAGCGCAGTGACTCCACTAGATTGTGCATCTGTATAGAAGTAGTGTTAGCGCAGTGTCTCCACTAGAGGGCGTGCCTGTATAGAAGTAGTGTTAGTGCTGTGTCTCCACTAGAGGGCGTGCCTGTATAGAAGTAGCATTAGGGCAGTGTCTCCACTAGAGGGCGTGCCTGTATAGAAGTAGTGTTAGCGCAGTGTCTCCACTAGAGCGCGTGCCTGTATAGAAGTAGCATTAGCGCAGTGTCTCCACTAGAGCGCGTGCCTGTATAGAAGTAGCATTAGCGCATTGTCTCCACTAGAGGGCGCGTCTGTATAGAAGTAGTGTGAGCTCAGTGTCTCCACTAGAGGCCATGGCTGTATTGAAGTAGTAAGCAAGTAATATTAGCGCAGTGACTCTACTAGATTGTGCGTCTGTATAGAAGTAGCATTAGCGCAGTGTCTCCACTAGAGGGCGTGCCTGTATAGAAGTAGTGTTAGTGCTGTGTCTCCACTAGAGGGCGTGCCTGTATAGAAGTAGCGTTAGCGTTGTGTCTCCACTAGAGGGCGTGCCTGTATAGAAGTAGTGTTAGCGCAGTGACTTTTCTAGAGGGCATGGCTGTATTGAAGCAGCAAGCAAGTAGTATTAGCACAGTGTCTCCACTAGAGGGTGTGTCGGTATAGAAGTAGTGTTAGTGCAGTGTCTCCACTAGAGCTCGTGCCTGTATAGAAGTAGCATTAGCGCAGTGTCTCCACTAGAGGGCAGGCCTGTATAGAAGTAGCATTAGCGCAGTGTCTCCACTAGAGGGCGTGCCTGTATAGAAGTAGCGTTAGCATTGTGTCTCCACTAGAGGGCGTGCCTGTATAGAAGTAGTATTAACGCAGTGTCTCCACTAGAGGGCGTGCCTGTATAGAAGTAGCATTAGCGCAGTGTCTCCACTAGAGGGTGTGTCGGTAGAGAAGTAGTATTAGCACAGTGACTCCACTAGAGGGCGTGCCTGTATAGAAGTAGCATTAGCGCAGTGTCTCCACTAGAGGGCGTGCCTGTATAGAAGTAGCGTTAGCATTGTGTCTCCACTAGAGGGCGTGCCTGTATAGAAGTAGTATTAACGCAGTGTCTCCACTAGAGGGCGTGCCTGTATAGAAGTAGCATTAGCGCAGTGTCTCCACTAGAGGGTGTGTCGGTAGAGAAGTAGTATTAGCACAGTGACTCCACTAGAGGGCGTGCCTGTATAGAAGTAGCATTAGCGCAGTGTCTCCACTAGAGGGCGTGCCTGTATAGAAGTAGCATTGGCACAGTGTCTCCACTAGAGGGCGTGCCTGTTTAGAAGTAGTGTTAGCGCAGTGTCTCCACTAGAGGGCGTGCCTGTATAGAAGTAGCATTAGCGCAGTGTCTCCACTAGAGGGCGTGTCGGTATAGAAGTAGTATTAGCGCAGTGACTTTACTAGAGGGCATGGCTGTATTGAAGCAGCAAGCAAGTAGTATTAGCTCAGTGTCTCCACTAGAGGGCGTGTCGGTATAAAAGTAGTATTAGCGCAGTGACTTTACTAGAGGGCATGGCTGTATTGAAGCAGCAAGCAAGTAGCATTAGCACGGTGTCTCCACTAGAAGGCGTGCCTGTATAGAAGTAGTATTAACGCAGTGTCTCCTCTAGAGAGTGCGTCTGTATAGAAGTAGTGTGAACTCAGTGTCTCCACTAGAGGGCATGGCTGTATTGAAGTAGTAAACAAGTAATATTAGCACAGTGACTCCACTAGATTGTGTGTCTGTATAGAAGTAGCATTAGGGCAGTGTCTCCACTAGAGGGCGTGCCTGTATTGAAGTAGCATTAGGGCAGTGTCTCCACTAGAGGGCGTGCCTGTATAGAAGTAGTGTTAGCGCAGTGTCTCCACTAGAGGGCGTGCCTGTATAGAAGTAACATTAGCGCAGTGTCTCCACTAGAGGGCGTGCCTGTATAGAAGTAGTGTTAGTGCTGTGTCTCCACTAGAGGGCGTGCCTGTATAGAAGTAGCATTAGCGCAGTGTCTCCACTAGAGGGCGTGCCTGTATAGAAGTAGAGTTAGCGCAGTGTCTCCACTAGAGGGCGTGCCTGTATAGAAGTAGTATTAACGCAGTGTCTCCACTAGAGGGTGCGTCTGTATAGAAGTAGCATTAGAGCAGATTCTCCACTAGAGGGCGTGCCTGTATAGAAGTAGTGTTAGCGCAGTGTCTCCACTAGAGGGCGTGCCTGTATAGAAGTAGCATTAGCGCAGTGTCTCCACTAGAGGGCGTGCCTGTATAGAAGTAGTGTTAGCGCAGTGTCTCCACTAGAGGGCGTGTCGGTATAGAAGTAGTATTAGCGCAGTGACTTTACTAGAGGGCACGGCTTTATTGAAGCAGCAAGCAAGTAGTATTAGCTCAGTGTCTCCACTAGAGGGCGTGTCGGTATAAAAGTAGTATTAACGCAGTGTCTCCACTAGAAAGTGTGTCTGTATAGAAGTAGTGTGAGCTCAGTGTCTCCACTAGAGGGCACGTCTGTACAGAAGTAGTATTAGCGCAGTGACTTTACTAGAGGGCATGGCTGTATTGAAGCAGCAAGCAAGTAGTATTAACGCAGTGTCTCCACTAGAGAGTACGTCTGTATAGAAGTAGTGTGAGCTCAGTGTCTCCACTAGAGGGCATGGCTGTATTGAAGTAGTAAGCAAGTAATATTAGCGCAGTGACTCCACTAGATTGTGCGTCTGTATAGAAGTAGCATTAGCGCTGTGTCTCCACTAGAGGGCGTGCCTGTATAGAAGTAGTGTTAGCGCAGTGTCTCCACTAGAGGGCGTGCCTGTATAGACGTAGCATTAGCGCAGTGTCTCCACTAGAGGGCGTGCCTGTATAGAAGTAGTATTAACACAGTGTCCTCACTAGAAGGTGCGTCTGTATAGAAGTAGTGTGAACGCAGTGTCTCCACTAGAGGGCGTGCCCGTATAGAAGTAGTATTAACGCAGAGTCTCCACTAGAGGGTGCATTTGTATAAAAGTAGTGTGAGCTCAGTGTCTCCACTAGAGGGCGTGTCGGTATAGAAGTAGTATTAGCGCAGTGACTTTACTAGAGGGCATGGCTGTATTGAAGCAGCAAGCAAGTAGTATTAGCACAGTGTCTCCACTAGTGGGCGTGCCTGTATAGAAGTAGTATTAACGCAGTGTCTCCACTAGAGGGCGTGCCTGTATAGAAGTAGTGTTAGCGCAGTGTCTCCACTAGAGCGCGTGCCTGTATAGAAGTAGCATTAGCGCAGTGTCTCCACTAGAGCGCGTGCCTGTATAGAAGTAGCATTAGCGCATTGTCTCCACTAGAGGGCGCGTCTGTATAGAAGTAGTGTGAGCTCAGTGTCTCCACTAGAGGCATGGCTGTATTGAAGTAGTAAGCAAGTAATATTAGCGCAGTGACTCCACTAGATTGTGCGTCTGTAAAGAAGTAGCATTAGCGCAGTGTCTCCACTAGAGGGCGTGCCTGTATAGAAGTAGTGTTAGTGCTGTGTCTCCACTAGAGGGCGTGCCTGTATAGAAGTAGCGTTAGCGTTGTGTCTCCACTAGAGGGCGTGCCTGTATAGAAGTAGTGTTCGCGCAGTGTCTCCACTAGCATGGCTGTATTGAAGTAGTAAGCAAGTAATATTAGCGCAGTGACTCCACTAGATTGTGCGTCGGTATAGAAGTAGCATTAGGGCAGTGTCTCCACTAGAGGGCGTGCCTGTATAGAAGTAGTGTTAGCGCAGTGACTTTTCTAGAGGGCATGGCTGTATTGAAGCAGCAAGCAAGTAGTATTAGCACAGTGTCTCCACTAGAGGGTGTGTCGGTATAGAAGTAGCATTAGCGCAGTGTCTCCACTAAAGGGCAGGCCTGTATAGAAGTAGCATTAGCGCAGTGTCTCCACTAGAGGGCGTGCCTGTATAGAAGTAGCGTTAGCATTGTGTCTCCACTAGAGGGCAGGCCTGTATAGAAGTAGTATTAACGCAGTGTCTCCACTAGAGGGCGTGCCTGTATAGAAGTAGCATTAGCGCAGTGTCTCTACTAGAGGGCGTGCTTGTATAGAAGTAGCATTGGCGCAGTGTCTCCACTAGAGGGCGTGCCTGTATAGAAGTAGCATTAGCGCAGTGTCTCCACTAGAGGGCGTGTCGGTATAGAAGTAGTAGTAGCGCAGTGACTTTACTAGAGGGCATGGCTGTATTGAAGCAGCAAGCAAGTAGTATTAGCTCAGTGTCTCCACTAGAGGGCGTGTCGGTATAAAAGTAGTATTAGCGCAGTGACTTTACTAGAGGGCATGGCTGTATTGAAGCAGCAAGCAAGTAGCATTAGCACAGTGTCTCCACTAGAGGGCGTGCCTGTATAGAAGTAGTGTTAGTGCAGTTACTCCACTAGAGGGCGTGCCTGTATAGAAGTAGTGTTAGCGCAGTGTCTCCACTAGAGGGCGTGCCTGTATAGAAGTAGCATTAGGGCAGTGTCTCCACTAGAGGGCGTGCCTGTATAGAAGTAGTGTTAGCTCAGTGTCTCCACTAGAGGGCGTGCCTGTATAGAAGTAACATTAGCGCAGTGTCTCCACTAGAGGGCTTGCCTGTATAGAAGTAGAGTTAGCGCAGTGTCTCCACTAGAGGGTGTGCCTGTATAGATGTAGCATTAGCGCAGTGTCTCCACTAGAGGGCGTGTCTGTAAAGAAGTAGTATTAACACAGTGTCTCCACTAGAAGGTGCGTCTGTATAGAAGTAGTGTGAGCGCAGTGTCTCCACTAGAGGGCGTGCCCGTATAGAAGTAGTATTAACGCAGAGTCTCCACTAGAGGGTGCATCTGTATAGAAGTAGTGTGAGCTCAGTGTCTCCACTAGAGGGCATGGCTGTATTGAAGTAGTAAGCAAGTAATATTAGCGCAGTGACTCCACTAGATTGTGTGTCTGTATAGAAGTATCATTAGCGCAGTGTCTCCACTAGAGGGCGTGCCTGTATAGAAGTAGTGTTAGTGCAGTGTCTCCACTAGAGGGCGTGTCGGTATAGAAGTAGTATTAGCGCAGTGACTTTACTAGAGGGAATGGCTGTATTGAAGCAGCAAGCAAGTAGTATTAGCACAGTGTCTCCACTAGAGGGCACGTCTTTACAGAAGTAGTATTAGCGCAATGACTTTGCTAGAGGGCATGGCTGTATTGAAGCAGCAAACAAGTAGTATTAGTACAGTGTCTCCACTAGAGGGCATGGCTGTATAGAAGTAGTATTTGCGCAGTGTCTCCACTAGAGGGCTTGCCTGTATAGAAGTAGCATTAGCGCAGTGTCTCCACTAGAGGGCTTGCCTGTATAGAAGTAGTGTTAGCGCAGTGTCTCCACTAGAGGGCTTGCCTGTATAGAAGTAGCATTAGCGCAGTGTCTCCACTAGAGGGCGTGTCGGTATAGAAGTAGTATTAGCGCAGTGACTTTACTAGAGGGCATGGCTGTATTGAAGCAGCAAGCAAGTAGTATTAGCACAGTGTCTCCACTAGAGGGCATGCCTGTATAGAAGTAGTGTTAGCGCAGTGTCTCCACTAGAGGGCTTGCCTGTATAGAAGTAGCATTAGCGCAGTGTCTCCACTAGAGGGCGTGTCGGTATAGAAGTAGTATTAGCGCAGTGACTTTACTAGAGGGCATGGCTGTATTGAAGCAGCAAGCAAGTAGTATTAGCACAGTGTCTCCACTAGAGGGCGTGTCGGTATAGAAGTAGTATTAGCGCAGTGACTTTACTAGAGGGCATGGCTGTATTGAAGCAGCAAGCAAGTAGTATTACCACAGTGTCTCCACAAGAGGGCGTGCCTGTATAGAAGTAGTATTAATGCAGTGTCTCCACTAGAGGATGTGTCTGTATAGAAGTAGTGTGAGCTCAGTGTCTCCACTAGAGGGCATGGCTGTCTTGAAGTAGTAAGCAAGTAATATTAGCGCAGTGACTCCACTAGATTGTGCATCTGTATAGAAGTAGCATTAGGGCAGTGTCTCCACTAGAGGGCGTGCCTGTATAGAAGTAGTGTTAGCGCAGTGTCTCCACTAGAGGGCTTGCCTGTATAGAAGTAGCATTAGCGCAGTGTCTCCACTAGAGGGCGTGTCGGTATAGAAGTAGTATTAGCGCAGTGACTTTACTAGAGGGCATGGCTGTATTGAAGCAGCAAGCAAGTAGTATTAGCACAGTGTCTCCACTAGAGGGCGTGTCGGTATAGAAGTAGTATTAGCGCAGTGACTTTACTAGAGGGCATGGCTGTATTGAAGCAGCAAGCAAGTAGTATTACCACAGTGTCTCCACAAGAGGGCGTGCCTGTATAGAAGTAGTATTAATGCAGTGTCTCCACTAGAGGATGTGTCTGTATAGAAGTAGTGTGAGCTCAGTGTCTCCACTAGAGGGCATGGCTGTCTTGAAGTAGTAAGCAAGTAATATTAGCGCAGTGACTCCACTAGAGGGTGCGTCTGTATAGAAGTAGCATTAGAGCAGTGTCTCCACTAGAGGGCGTGCCTGTATAGAAGTAGTGTTAGTGCTGTGTCTCCACTAGAGGGCGTGCCTGTATAGAAGTAGCGTTAGCGTTGTGTCTCCACTAGAGGGCGTGCCTGTATAGAAGTAGTATTAACGCAGATTCTCCACTAGAGGGCGTGCCTGTATAGAAGTAGCATTGGCGCAGTGTCTCCACTAGAGGGCGTGCCTGTATAGAAGTAGCATTGGCGCAGTGTCTCCACTAGAGGGCGTGCCTGTTTAGAAGTAGTGTTAGCTCAGTGTCTCCACTAGAGGGCGTGCCTGTATAGAAGTAGCATTAGCGCAGTGTCTCCACTAGAGGGCGTGTCGGTATAGAAGTAGTATTAGCGCAGTGACTTTACTAGAGGGCATGGCTGTATTCAAGCAGCAAGCAAGTAGTATTAGCTCAGTGTCTCCACTAGAGGGCGTGGCGGTATAAAAGTAGTATTAGCGCTGTGATTTTACTAGGGGGCATGGCTGTATTGAAGCAGCAAGCAAGTAGTATTAGCACAGTGTCTCCACTAGAGGGTGCGTCTGTATAGAAGTAGTGTGAGCTCAGTGTCTCCACTAGAGGGCATGGCTGTCTTGAAGTAGTAAGCAAGTAATATTAGCGCAGTGACTCCACTAGATTGTGCATCTGTATAGAAGTAGCATTAGCGCAGTGTCTCCACTAGAGGGCGTGCCTGTATAGAAGTAGTGTTAGTGCTGTGTCTCCACTAGAGGGCGTGCCTGTATAGAAGTAGCATTAGGGCAGTGTCTCCACTAGAGGGCGTGCCTGTATAGAAGTAGTGTTAGCGCAGTGTCTCCACTAGAGGGTGTGCCTGTATAGAAGTAGAGTTAGCGCATTGTCTCCACTAGAGGGCGTGCCTGTATAGAAGTAGTATTAACGCAGTGTCTCCACTAGAGGGTGCGTCTGTATAGAAGTAGCATTAGAGCAGTGTCTCCACTAGAGGGCGTGCCTGTATAGAAGTAGTGTTAGTGCTGTGTCTCCACTAGAGGGCGTGCCTGTATAGAAGTAGTGTTAGCGCAGTGTCTCCACTAGAGGGCGTGCCTGTCTAGAAGTAGCATTAGCGCAGTGTCTCCACTAGAGGGCGTGCCCGTATAGAAGTAGTATTAACGCAGTGTCTCCACTAGAGGGTGCGTCTGTATAGAAGTAGTGTGAGCTCAGTGTCTCCACTAGAGGGCATGGCTGTATTGAAGCAGCAAGCAAGTAGCATTAGCACAGAGTCTCCACTAGAGGGCGTGCCTGTATAGAAGTAGTATTACCGCAGTGTCTCCACTAGAGGGTGCGTCTGTATAGAAGTAGTGTAAACTCAGTGTCTCCACTAGAGGGCATGGCTGTATTGAAGTAGTAAGCAAGTAATATTAGCGCAGTGACTCCACTAGATTGTGCGTCTGTATAGAAGTAGCATTAGCGCAGTGTCTCCACTAGAGGGTGTGCCTGTATAGAAGTAGTGTTAGCGCTGTGTCTCCACTAGAGGGCGTGCCTGTATAGAAGTAGTGTGAGCTCAGTGTCTCCACTAGAGGGCGTGTCGGTATAGAAGTAGTATTTGCGCAGTGACTTTACTAGAGGGAATGGCTGTATTGAAGCAGCAAGCAAGTAGTATTAGCACATTGTCTCCACTAGAGGGCGTGTCGGGATAGAAGTAGTATTAGCGCAGTGACTTTACTAGAGGGCATGGCTGTATTGAAGCAGCAAGCAAGTAGTATTAGCACAGTGTCTCCACTAGAGGGCGTGCCTGTATAGAAGTAGTATTAACGCAGTGTCTCCACTAGAGGGTGCGTCTGTATAGAAGTAGTGTGAGCTCAGTGTCTCCACTAGAGGGCATGGCTGTATTGAAGTAGTAAGCAAGTAATATTAGCGCAGTGACTCCACTAGATTGTGCATCTGTATAGAAGTAGCATTAGGGCAGTGTCTCCACTAGAGGGCGTGCCTGTATAGAAGTAGTGTTAGCGCAGTGTCTCCACTAGAGGGCGTGCCTGTATAGAAGTAGAGTTAGCGCATTGTCTCCACTAGAGGGCGTGCCTGTATAGAAGTAGCATTAGCGCAGTGTCTCCACTAGAGGGCGTGCCTGTATAGAAGTAGTATTAACGCAGATTCTCCACTAGAGGGCGTGCCTGTATAGAAGTAGCAATGGCGCAGTGTCTCCACTAGAGGGCGTGCCTGTATAGAAGTAGCATTGGCGCAGTGTCTCCACTAGAGGGCGTGCCTGTATAGAAGTAGCATTAGCGCAGTGTCTCCACTAGAGGGCGTGTCGGTATAGAAGTAGTATTAGCGCAGTGACTTTACTAGAGGGCATGGCTGTATTGAAGCAGCAAGCAAGTAGTATTAGCTCAGTGTCTCCACTAGAGGGTGTGTCGGTATAAAAGTAGTGTTAGCGCTGTGTCTCCACTAGAGGGCGTGCCGGTATAGAAGTAGTGTTAGCGCAGTGTCTCCACTAGAGGGCGTGCCTGTATAGAAGTAACATTAGCGCAGTGTCTCCACTAGAGGGTGTGTCGGTATAGATGTAGTATTAGCGCAGCGACTTTACTAGAGGGCATGGCTGTATTGAAGCAGCAAGCAAGTAGTATTAGCACAGTGTCTCCACTAGTGGGCGTGCCTGTATAGAAGTAGTATTAACGCAGTGTCTTCACTAGAGGGTGCGTCTGTATAGAAGTAGTGTGAGCTCAGTGTCTCCACTAGAGGGCATGGCTGTATTGAAGTAGAAAGCAAGTAATATTAGCGCAGTGACTCCACTAGATTGTGCATCTGTATAGAAGTAGTGTTAGCGCAGTGTCTCCACTAGAGGGCGTGCCTGTATAGAAGTAGTGTTAGTGCTGTGTCTCCACTAGAGGGCGTGCCTGTATAGAAGTAGCATTAGGGCAGTGTCTCCACTAGAGGGCGTGCCTGTATAGAAGTAGTGTTAGCGCAGTGTCTCCACTAGAGCGCGTGCCTGTATAGAAGTAGCATTAGCGCAGTGTCTCCACTAGAGCGCGTGCCTGTATAGAAGTAGCATTAGCGCATTGTCTCCACTAGAGGGCGCGTCTGTATAGAAGTAGTGTGAGCTCAGTGTCTCCACTAGAGGCCATGGCTGTATTGAAGTAGTAAGCAAGTAATATTAGCGCAGTGACTCTACTAGATTGTGCATCTGTATAGAAGTAGCATTAGCGCAGTGTCTCCACTAGAGGGCGTGCCTGTATAGAAGTAGTGTTAGTGCTGTGTCTCCACTAGAGGGCGTGCCTGTATAGAAGTAGCGTTAGCGTTGTGTCTCCACTAGAGGGCGTGCCTGTATAGAAGTAGTGTTAGCGCAGTGACTTTTCTAGAGGGCATGGCTGTATTGAAGCAGC
The DNA here is from genome assembly GCA_029206835.1 of Rana muscosa. Taxonomy (NCBI): domain Eukaryota; kingdom Metazoa; phylum Chordata; class Amphibia; order Anura; family Ranidae; genus Rana; species Rana muscosa. The sequence continues at coordinate 383,644,263 of CM055117.1, forward strand.
AAGCAAGTAGTATTAGCACAGTGTCTCCACTAGAGGGTGTGTCGGTATAGAAGTAGTGTTAGTGCAGTGTCTCCACTAGAGCTCGTGCCTGTATAGAAGTAGCATTAGCGCAGTGTCTCCACTAGAGGGCAGGCCTGTATAGAAGTAGCATTAGCGTAGTGTCTCCACTAGAGGGCGTGCCTGTATAGAAGTAGCGTTAGCATTGTGTCTCCACTAGAGGGCGTGCCTGTATAGAAGTAGTATTAACGCAGTGTCTCCACTAGAGGGCGTGCCTGTATAGAAGTAGCATTAGCGCAGTGTCTCCACTAGAGGGTGTGTCGGTAGAGAAGTAGTATTAGCACAGTGACTCCACTAGAGGGCGTGCCTGTATAGAAGTAGCATTAGCGCAGTGTCTCCACTAGAGGGCGTGCCTGTATAGAAGTAGCATTGGCACAGTGTCTCCACTAGAGGGCGTGCCTGTTTAGAAGTAGTGTTAGCGCAGTGTCTCCACTAGAGGGCGTGTCGGTATAAAAGTAGTATTAGCGCAGTGACTTTACTAGAGGGCATGGCTGTATTGAAGCAGCAAGCAAGTAGCATTAGCACAGTGTCTCCACTAGAGGGCGTGCCTGTATAGAAGTAGTTTTAACGCAGTGTCTCCACTAGAGAGTGCGTCTGTATAGAAGTAGTGTGATCTCAGTGTCTCCACTAGAGGGCATGGCTGTATAGAAGTAGTGTTAGCGCAGTGTCTCCACTAGAGGGCGTGCCTGTATAGAAGTAGTGTTAGCGCAGTGTCTCCACTAGAGGGCGTGCCTGTATAGAAGTAGCATTAGCGCTGTGTCTCCACTAGAGGGCATGGCTGTATTGAAGTAGCATTAGGGCAGTGTCTCCACTAGAGGGCGTGCCTGTATAGAAGTAGTGTTAGCGCAGTGTCTCCACTAGAGGGCGTGCCTGTATAGAAGTAGTGTTAGTGCTGTGTCTCCACTAGAGGGCGTGCCTGTATAGAAGTAGTGTTCGCGCAGTGTCTCCACTAGCATGGCTGTATTGAAGTAGTAAGCAAGTAATATTAGCGCAGTGACTCCACTAGATTGTGCATCTGTATAGAAGTAGCATTAGAGCAGATTCTCCACTAGAGGGCGTGCCTGTATAGAAGTAGTGTTAGCGCAGTGTCTCCACTAGAGGGCGTGCCTGTATAGAAGTAGCATTAGCGCAGTGTCTCCACTAGAGGGCGTGCCTGTATAGAAGTAGCATTAGCGCAGTGTCTCCACTAGAGGGCGTGTCGGTATAGAAGTAGTATTAGCGCAGTGACTTTACTAGAGGGCACGGCTTTATTGAAGCAGCAAGCAAGTAGTATTAGCTCAGTGTCTCCACTAGAGGGCGTGTCGGTATAAAAGTAGTATTAGCGCAGTGTCTCCACTAGAGGGCGTGCCTGTATAGAAGTAGCATTAGTGCAGTGTCTCCACTAGAGGGCGTGCCTGTATAGAAGTAGCATTGGCGCAGTGTCTCCACTAGAGGGCGTGCCTGTATAGAAGTAGTGTTAGCGCAGTGTCTCCACTAGAGGGCGTGCCTGTATAGAAGTAACATTAGCGCAGTGTCTCCACTAGAGGGCTTGCCTGTATAGAAGTAGAGTTAGCGCAGTGTCTCCACTAGAGGGTGTGCCTGTATAGATGTAGCATTAGCGCAGTGTCTCCACTAGAGGGCGTGTCTGTAAAGAAGTAGTATTAACACAGTGTCTCCACTAGAAGGTGCGTCTGTATAGAAGTAGTGTGAGCGCAGTGTCTCCACTAGAGGGCGTGCCCGTATAGAAGTAGTATTAACGCAGAGTCTCCACTAGAGGGTGCATCTGTATAGAAGTAGTGTGAGCTCAGTGTCTCCACTAGAGGGCATGGCTGTATTGAAGTAGTAAGCAAGTAATATTAGCGCAGTGACTCCACTAGATTGTGTCTGTATAGAAGTATCATTAGCGCAGTGTCTCCACTAGAGGGCGTGCCTGTATAGAAGTAGTGTTAGTGCAGTGTCTCCACTAGAGGGCGTGTCGGTATAGAAGTAGTATTAGCACAGTGACTTTACTAGAGGGAATGGCTGTATTGAAGCAGCAAGCAAGTAGTATTAGCACAGTGTCTCCACTAGAGGGCACGTCTTTACAGAAGTAGTATTAGCGCAATGACTTTACTAGAGGGCATGGCTGTATTGAAGCAGCAAGCAAGTAGTATTAGCACAGTGTCTCCACTAGAGGGTGCGTCTGTATAGAAGTAGTGTGAGCTCAGTGTCTCCACTAGAGGGCATGGCTGTCTTGAAGTAGTAAGCAAGTAATATTAGCGCAGTGACTCCACTAGATTGTGCATCTGTATAGAAGTAGCATTAGCGCAGTGTCTCCACTAGAGGGTGTGCCTGTATAGAAGTAGTGTGAGCTCAGTGTCTCCACTAGAGGGCATGGCTGTATTGAAGCAGCAAGCAAGTAGCATTAGCACAGAGTCTCCACTAGAGGGCGTGCCTGTATAGAAGTAGTATTACCGCAGTGTCTCCACTAGAGGGTGCGTCTCTATAGAAGTAGTGTAAACTCAGTGTCTCCACTAGAGGGCATGGCTGTATTGAAGTAGTAAGCAAGTAATATTAGCGCAGTGACTCCACTAGATTGTGCGTCTGTATAGAAGTAGCATTAGCGCAGTGTCTCCACTAGAGGGTGTGCCTGTATAGAAGTAGTGTGAGCTCAGTGTCTCCACTAGAGGGCGTGTCGGTATAGAAGTAGTATTTGCACAGTGACTTTACTAGAGGGAATGGCTGTATTGAAGCAGCAAGCAAGTAGTATTAGCACAGTGTCTCCACTAGAGGGCACGTCTTTACAGAAGTAGTATTAGCGCAGTGACTTTACTAGAGGGCATGGCTGTATTGAAGCAGCAAGCAAGTAGTATTAGCACATTGTCTCCACTAGAGGGCGTGTCGGTATAGAAGTAGTATTAGCGCAGTGACTTTACTAGAGGGCATGGCTGTATTGAAGCAGCAAGCAAGTAGTATTAGCACAGTGTCTCCACTAGAGGGCGTGTCGGTATAAAAGTAGTATTAGCGCAGTGTCTCCACTAGAGGGCAGGCCTGTATAGAAGTAGAGTTAGCGCAGTGTCTCCACTAGAGGGCGTGCCTGTATAGAAGTAGCATTAGCGCAGTGTCTCCACTAGAAGGTGCGTCTGTATAGAAGTAGTGTGAGCGCAGTGTCTCCACTAGAGGGCGTGCCCGTATAGAAGCAGTATTAACGCAGTGTCTCCACTAGAGAGTGCGTCTGTATAGAAGTAGTGTGAGCTCAGTGTCTCCACTAGAGGGCATGGCTGTATTGAAGTAGTAAGCAAGTAATATTAGCGCAGTGACTCCACTAGATTGTGCGTCTGTATAGAAGTAGCATTAGCGCAGTGTCTCCACAAGAAGGCGTGCCTGTATAGAAGTAACATTAGCGCAGTGTCTCCACTAGAGGGCGTGCCTGTATAGAAGTAGAGTTAGCGCAGTATCTCCACTAGAGGGCGTGCCTGTATAGACGTAGCATTAGCGCAGTGTCTCCACTAGAGGGCGTGCCTGTATAGAAGTAGTATTAACACAGTGTCCTCACTAGAAGGTGCGTCTGTATAGAAGTAGTGTGAGCGCAGTGTCTCCACTAGAGGGCGTGCCCGTATAGAAGTAGTATTAACGCAGAGTCTCCACTAGAGGGTGCATCTGTATAGAAGTAGTGTGAGCTCAGTGTCTCCACTAGAGGGCATGGCTGTATTGAAGTAGTAAGCAAGTAATATTAGCGCAGTGACTCCACTAGATTGTGTGTCTGTATAGAAGTATCATTAGCGCAGTGTCTCCACTAGAGGGCGTGCCTGTATAGAAGTAGTGTTAGTGCAGTGTCTCCACTAGAGGGCGTGTCGGTATAGAAGTAGTATTAGCGCAGTGACTTTACTAGAGGGAATGGCTGTATTGAAGCAGCAAGCAAGTAGTATTAGCACAGTGTCTCCACTAGAGGGCTTGCCTGTATAGAAGTAGTGTTAGCGCAGTGTCTCCACTAGAGGGCTTGCCTGTATAGAAGTAGCATTAGCGCAGTGTCTCCACTAGAGGGCGTGTCGGTATAGAAGTAGTATTAGCGCAGTGACTTTACTAGAGGGCATGGCTGTATTGAAGCAGCAAGCAAGTAGTATTAGCACAGTGTCTCCACTAGAGGGCATGCCTGTATAGAAGTAGTGTTAGCGCAGTGTCTCCACTAGAGGGCTTGCCTGTATAGAAGTAGCATTAGCGCAGTGTCTCCACTAGAGGGCGTGTCGGTATAGAAGTAGTATTAGCGCAGTGACTTTACTAGAGGGCATGGCTGTATTGAAGCAGCAAGCAAGTAGTATTAGCTCAGTGTCTCCACTAGAGGGTGTGTCGGTATAAAAGTAGTGTTAGCGCTGTGTCTCCACTAGAGGGCGTGCCGGTATAGAAGTAGTGTTAGCGCAGTGTCTCCACTAGAGGGCGTGCCTGTATAGAAGTAACATTAGCGCAGTGTCTCCACTAGAGGGCGTGCCTGTATAGAAGTAGTATTAACACAGTGTCCTCACTAGAAGGTGCGTCTGTATAGAAGTAGTGTGAGCACAGTGTCTCCACTAGAGGGTGTGTCGGTATAGATGTAGTATTAGCGCAGCGACTTTACTAGAGGGCATGGCTGTATTGAAGCAGCAAGCAAGTAGTATTAGCACAGTGTCTCCACTAGTGGGCGTGCCTGTATAGAAGTAGTATTAACGCAGTGTCTTCACTAGAGGGTGCGTCTGTATAGAAGTAGTGTGAGCTCAGTGTCTCCACTAGAGGGCATGGCTGTATTGAAGTAGAAAGCAAGTAATATTAGCGCAGTGACTCCACTAGATTGTGCATCTGTATAGAAGTAGTGTTAGCGCAGTGTCTCCACTAGAGGGCGTGCCTGTATAGAAGTAGTGTTAGTGCTGTGTCTCCACTAGAGGGCGTGCCTGTATAGAAGTAGCATTAGGGCAGTGTCTCCACTAGAGGGCGTGCCTGTATAGAAGTAGTGTTAGCGCAGTGTCTCCACTAGAGCGCGTGCCTGTATAGAAGTAGCATTAGCGCAGTGTCTCCACTAGAGCGCGTGCCTGTATAGAAGTAGCATTAGCGCATTGTCTCCACTAGAGGGCGCGTCTGTATAGAAGTAGTGTGAGCTCAGTGTCTCCACTAGAGGCCATGGCTGTATTGAAGTAGTAAGCAAGTAATATTAGCGCAGTGACTCTACTAGATTGTGCGTCTGTATAGAAGTAGCATTAGCGCAGTGTCTCCACTAGAGGGCGTGCCTGTATAGAAGTAGTGTTAGTGCTGTGTCTCCACTAGAGGGCGTGCCTGTATAGAAGTAGCGTTAGCGTTGTGTCTCCACTAGAGGGCGTGCCTGTATAGAAGTAGTGTTAGCGCAGTGACTTTTCTAGAGGGCATGGCTGTATTGAAGCAGCAAGCAAGTAGTATTAGCACAGTGTCTCCACTAGAGGGTGTGTCGGTATAGAAGTAGTGTTAGTGCAGTGTCTCCACTAGAGCTCGTGCCTGTATAGAAGTAGCATTAGCGCAGTGTCTCCACTAGAGGGCAGGCCTGTATAGAAGTAGCATTAGCGCAGTGTCTCCACTAGAGGGCGTGCCTGTATAGAAGTAGCGTTAGCATTGTGTCTCCACTAGAGGGCGTGCCTGTATAGAAGTAGTATTAACGCAGTGTCTCCACTAGAGGGCGTGCCTGTATAGAAGTAGCATTAGCGCAGTGTCTCCACTAGAGGGTGTGTCGGTAGAGAAGTAGTATTAGCACAGTGACTCCACTAGAGGGCGTGCCTGTATAGAAGTAGCATTAGCGCAGTGTCTCCACTAGAGGGCGTGCCTGTATAGAAGTAGCGTTAGCATTGTGTCTCCACTAGAGGGCGTGCCTGTATAGAAGTAGTATTAACGCAGTGTCTCCACTAGAGGGCGTGCCTGTATAGAAGTAGCATTAGCGCAGTGTCTCCACTAGAGGGTGTGTCGGTAGAGAAGTAGTATTAGCACAGTGACTCCACTAGAGGGCGTGCCTGTATAGAAGTAGCATTAGCGCAGTGTCTCCACTAGAGGGCGTGCCTGTATAGAAGTAGCATTGGCACAGTGTCTCCACTAGAGGGCGTGCCTGTTTAGAAGTAGTGTTAGCGCAGTGTCTCCACTAGAGGGCGTGCCTGTATAGAAGTAGCATTAGCGCAGTGTCTCCACTAGAGGGCGTGTCGGTATAGAAGTAGTATTAGCGCAGTGACTTTACTAGAGGGCATGGCTGTATTGAAGCAGCAAGCAAGTAGTATTAGCTCAGTGTCTCCACTAGAGGGCGTGTCGGTATAAAAGTAGTATTAGCGCAGTGACTTTACTAGAGGGCATGGCTGTATTGAAGCAGCAAGCAAGTAGCATTAGCACGGTGTCTCCACTAGAAGGCGTGCCTGTATAGAAGTAGTATTAACGCAGTGTCTCCTCTAGAGAGTGCGTCTGTATAGAAGTAGTGTGAACTCAGTGTCTCCACTAGAGGGCATGGCTGTATTGAAGTAGTAAACAAGTAATATTAGCACAGTGACTCCACTAGATTGTGTGTCTGTATAGAAGTAGCATTAGGGCAGTGTCTCCACTAGAGGGCGTGCCTGTATTGAAGTAGCATTAGGGCAGTGTCTCCACTAGAGGGCGTGCCTGTATAGAAGTAGTGTTAGCGCAGTGTCTCCACTAGAGGGCGTGCCTGTATAGAAGTAACATTAGCGCAGTGTCTCCACTAGAGGGCGTGCCTGTATAGAAGTAGTGTTAGTGCTGTGTCTCCACTAGAGGGCGTGCCTGTATAGAAGTAGCATTAGCGCAGTGTCTCCACTAGAGGGCGTGCCTGTATAGAAGTAGAGTTAGCGCAGTGTCTCCACTAGAGGGCGTGCCTGTATAGAAGTAGTATTAACGCAGTGTCTCCACTAGAGGGTGCGTCTGTATAGAAGTAGCATTAGAGCAGATTCTCCACTAGAGGGCGTGCCTGTATAGAAGTAGTGTTAGCGCAGTGTCTCCACTAGAGGGCGTGCCTGTATAGAAGTAGCATTAGCGCAGTGTCTCCACTAGAGGGCGTGCCTGTATAGAAGTAGTGTTAGCGCAGTGTCTCCACTAGAGGGCGTGTCGGTATAGAAGTAGTATTAGCGCAGTGACTTTACTAGAGGGCACGGCTTTATTGAAGCAGCAAGCAAGTAGTATTAGCTCAGTGTCTCCACTAGAGGGCGTGTCGGTATAAAAGTAGTATTAACGCAGTGTCTCCACTAGAAAGTGTGTCTGTATAGAAGTAGTGTGAGCTCAGTGTCTCCACTAGAGGGCACGTCTGTACAGAAGTAGTATTAGCGCAGTGACTTTACTAGAGGGCATGGCTGTATTGAAGCAGCAAGCAAGTAGTATTAACGCAGTGTCTCCACTAGAGAGTACGTCTGTATAGAAGTAGTGTGAGCTCAGTGTCTCCACTAGAGGGCATGGCTGTATTGAAGTAGTAAGCAAGTAATATTAGCGCAGTGACTCCACTAGATTGTGCGTCTGTATAGAAGTAGCATTAGCGCTGTGTCTCCACTAGAGGGCGTGCCTGTATAGAAGTAGTGTTAGCGCAGTGTCTCCACTAGAGGGCGTGCCTGTATAGACGTAGCATTAGCGCAGTGTCTCCACTAGAGGGCGTGCCTGTATAGAAGTAGTATTAACACAGTGTCCTCACTAGAAGGTGCGTCTGTATAGAAGTAGTGTGAACGCAGTGTCTCCACTAGAGGGCGTGCCCGTATAGAAGTAGTATTAACGCAGAGTCTCCACTAGAGGGTGCATTTGTATAAAAGTAGTGTGAGCTCAGTGTCTCCACTAGAGGGCGTGTCGGTATAGAAGTAGTATTAGCGCAGTGACTTTACTAGAGGGCATGGCTGTATTGAAGCAGCAAGCAAGTAGTATTAGCACAGTGTCTCCACTAGTGGGCGTGCCTGTATAGAAGTAGTATTAACGCAGTGTCTCCACTAGAGGGCGTGCCTGTATAGAAGTAGTGTTAGCGCAGTGTCTCCACTAGAGCGCGTGCCTGTATAGAAGTAGCATTAGCGCAGTGTCTCCACTAGAGCGCGTGCCTGTATAGAAGTAGCATTAGCGCATTGTCTCCACTAGAGGGCGCGTCTGTATAGAAGTAGTGTGAGCTCAGTGTCTCCACTAGAGGCATGGCTGTATTGAAGTAGTAAGCAAGTAATATTAGCGCAGTGACTCCACTAGATTGTGCGTCTGTAAAGAAGTAGCATTAGCGCAGTGTCTCCACTAGAGGGCGTGCCTGTATAGAAGTAGTGTTAGTGCTGTGTCTCCACTAGAGGGCGTGCCTGTATAGAAGTAGCGTTAGCGTTGTGTCTCCACTAGAGGGCGTGCCTGTATAGAAGTAGTGTTCGCGCAGTGTCTCCACTAGCATGGCTGTATTGAAGTAGTAAGCAAGTAATATTAGCGCAGTGACTCCACTAGATTGTGCGTCGGTATAGAAGTAGCATTAGGGCAGTGTCTCCACTAGAGGGCGTGCCTGTATAGAAGTAGTGTTAGCGCAGTGACTTTTCTAGAGGGCATGGCTGTATTGAAGCAGCAAGCAAGTAGTATTAGCACAGTGTCTCCACTAGAGGGTGTGTCGGTATAGAAGTAGCATTAGCGCAGTGTCTCCACTAAAGGGCAGGCCTGTATAGAAGTAGCATTAGCGCAGTGTCTCCACTAGAGGGCGTGCCTGTATAGAAGTAGCGTTAGCATTGTGTCTCCACTAGAGGGCAGGCCTGTATAGAAGTAGTATTAACGCAGTGTCTCCACTAGAGGGCGTGCCTGTATAGAAGTAGCATTAGCGCAGTGTCTCTACTAGAGGGCGTGCTTGTATAGAAGTAGCATTGGCGCAGTGTCTCCACTAGAGGGCGTGCCTGTATAGAAGTAGCATTAGCGCAGTGTCTCCACTAGAGGGCGTGTCGGTATAGAAGTAGTAGTAGCGCAGTGACTTTACTAGAGGGCATGGCTGTATTGAAGCAGCAAGCAAGTAGTATTAGCTCAGTGTCTCCACTAGAGGGCGTGTCGGTATAAAAGTAGTATTAGCGCAGTGACTTTACTAGAGGGCATGGCTGTATTGAAGCAGCAAGCAAGTAGCATTAGCACAGTGTCTCCACTAGAGGGCGTGCCTGTATAGAAGTAGTGTTAGTGCAGTTACTCCACTAGAGGGCGTGCCTGTATAGAAGTAGTGTTAGCGCAGTGTCTCCACTAGAGGGCGTGCCTGTATAGAAGTAGCATTAGGGCAGTGTCTCCACTAGAGGGCGTGCCTGTATAGAAGTAGTGTTAGCTCAGTGTCTCCACTAGAGGGCGTGCCTGTATAGAAGTAACATTAGCGCAGTGTCTCCACTAGAGGGCTTGCCTGTATAGAAGTAGAGTTAGCGCAGTGTCTCCACTAGAGGGTGTGCCTGTATAGATGTAGCATTAGCGCAGTGTCTCCACTAGAGGGCGTGTCTGTAAAGAAGTAGTATTAACACAGTGTCTCCACTAGAAGGTGCGTCTGTATAGAAGTAGTGTGAGCGCAGTGTCTCCACTAGAGGGCGTGCCCGTATAGAAGTAGTATTAACGCAGAGTCTCCACTAGAGGGTGCATCTGTATAGAAGTAGTGTGAGCTCAGTGTCTCCACTAGAGGGCATGGCTGTATTGAAGTAGTAAGCAAGTAATATTAGCGCAGTGACTCCACTAGATTGTGTGTCTGTATAGAAGTATCATTAGCGCAGTGTCTCCACTAGAGGGCGTGCCTGTATAGAAGTAGTGTTAGTGCAGTGTCTCCACTAGAGGGCGTGTCGGTATAGAAGTAGTATTAGCGCAGTGACTTTACTAGAGGGAATGGCTGTATTGAAGCAGCAAGCAAGTAGTATTAGCACAGTGTCTCCACTAGAGGGCACGTCTTTACAGAAGTAGTATTAGCGCAATGACTTTGCTAGAGGGCATGGCTGTATTGAAGCAGCAAACAAGTAGTATTAGTACAGTGTCTCCACTAGAGGGCATGGCTGTATAGAAGTAGTATTTGCGCAGTGTCTCCACTAGAGGGCTTGCCTGTATAGAAGTAGCATTAGCGCAGTGTCTCCACTAGAGGGCTTGCCTGTATAGAAGTAGTGTTAGCGCAGTGTCTCCACTAGAGGGCTTGCCTGTATAGAAGTAGCATTAGCGCAGTGTCTCCACTAGAGGGCGTGTCGGTATAGAAGTAGTATTAGCGCAGTGACTTTACTAGAGGGCATGGCTGTATTGAAGCAGCAAGCAAGTAGTATTAGCACAGTGTCTCCACTAGAGGGCATGCCTGTATAGAAGTAGTGTTAGCGCAGTGTCTCCACTAGAGGGCTTGCCTGTATAGAAGTAGCATTAGCGCAGTGTCTCCACTAGAGGGCGTGTCGGTATAGAAGTAGTATTAGCGCAGTGACTTTACTAGAGGGCATGGCTGTATTGAAGCAGCAAGCAAGTAGTATTAGCACAGTGTCTCCACTAGAGGGCGTGTCGGTATAGAAGTAGTATTAGCGCAGTGACTTTACTAGAGGGCATGGCTGTATTGAAGCAGCAAGCAAGTAGTATTACCACAGTGTCTCCACAAGAGGGCGTGCCTGTATAGAAGTAGTATTAATGCAGTGTCTCCACTAGAGGATGTGTCTGTATAGAAGTAGTGTGAGCTCAGTGTCTCCACTAGAGGGCATGGCTGTCTTGAAGTAGTAAGCAAGTAATATTAGCGCAGTGACTCCACTAGATTGTGCATCTGTATAGAAGTAGCATTAGGGCAGTGTCTCCACTAGAGGGCGTGCCTGTATAGAAGTAGTGTTAGCGCAGTGTCTCCACTAGAGGGCTTGCCTGTATAGAAGTAGCATTAGCGCAGTGTCTCCACTAGAGGGCGTGTCGGTATAGAAGTAGTATTAGCGCAGTGACTTTACTAGAGGGCATGGCTGTATTGAAGCAGCAAGCAAGTAGTATTAGCACAGTGTCTCCACTAGAGGGCGTGTCGGTATAGAAGTAGTATTAGCGCAGTGACTTTACTAGAGGGCATGGCTGTATTGAAGCAGCAAGCAAGTAGTATTACCACAGTGTCTCCACAAGAGGGCGTGCCTGTATAGAAGTAGTATTAATGCAGTGTCTCCACTAGAGGATGTGTCTGTATAGAAGTAGTGTGAGCTCAGTGTCTCCACTAGAGGGCATGGCTGTCTTGAAGTAGTAAGCAAGTAATATTAGCGCAGTGACTCCACTAGAGGGTGCGTCTGTATAGAAGTAGCATTAGAGCAGTGTCTCCACTAGAGGGCGTGCCTGTATAGAAGTAGTGTTAGTGCTGTGTCTCCACTAGAGGGCGTGCCTGTATAGAAGTAGCGTTAGCGTTGTGTCTCCACTAGAGGGCGTGCCTGTATAGAAGTAGTATTAACGCAGATTCTCCACTAGAGGGCGTGCCTGTATAGAAGTAGCATTGGCGCAGTGTCTCCACTAGAGGGCGTGCCTGTATAGAAGTAGCATTGGCGCAGTGTCTCCACTAGAGGGCGTGCCTGTTTAGAAGTAGTGTTAGCTCAGTGTCTCCACTAGAGGGCGTGCCTGTATAGAAGTAGCATTAGCGCAGTGTCTCCACTAGAGGGCGTGTCGGTATAGAAGTAGTATTAGCGCAGTGACTTTACTAGAGGGCATGGCTGTATTCAAGCAGCAAGCAAGTAGTATTAGCTCAGTGTCTCCACTAGAGGGCGTGGCGGTATAAAAGTAGTATTAGCGCTGTGATTTTACTAGGGGGCATGGCTGTATTGAAGCAGCAAGCAAGTAGTATTAGCACAGTGTCTCCACTAGAGGGTGCGTCTGTATAGAAGTAGTGTGAGCTCAGTGTCTCCACTAGAGGGCATGGCTGTCTTGAAGTAGTAAGCAAGTAATATTAGCGCAGTGACTCCACTAGATTGTGCATCTGTATAGAAGTAGCATTAGCGCAGTGTCTCCACTAGAGGGCGTGCCTGTATAGAAGTAGTGTTAGTGCTGTGTCTCCACTAGAGGGCGTGCCTGTATAGAAGTAGCATTAGGGCAGTGTCTCCACTAGAGGGCGTGCCTGTATAGAAGTAGTGTTAGCGCAGTGTCTCCACTAGAGGGTGTGCCTGTATAGAAGTAGAGTTAGCGCATTGTCTCCACTAGAGGGCGTGCCTGTATAGAAGTAGTATTAACGCAGTGTCTCCACTAGAGGGTGCGTCTGTATAGAAGTAGCATTAGAGCAGTGTCTCCACTAGAGGGCGTGCCTGTATAGAAGTAGTGTTAGTGCTGTGTCTCCACTAGAGGGCGTGCCTGTATAGAAGTAGTGTTAGCGCAGTGTCTCCACTAGAGGGCGTGCCTGTCTAGAAGTAGCATTAGCGCAGTGTCTCCACTAGAGGGCGTGCCCGTATAGAAGTAGTATTAACGCAGTGTCTCCACTAGAGGGTGCGTCTGTATAGAAGTAGTGTGAGCTCAGTGTCTCCACTAGAGGGCATGGCTGTATTGAAGCAGCAAGCAAGTAGCATTAGCACAGAGTCTCCACTAGAGGGCGTGCCTGTATAGAAGTAGTATTACCGCAGTGTCTCCACTAGAGGGTGCGTCTGTATAGAAGTAGTGTAAACTCAGTGTCTCCACTAGAGGGCATGGCTGTATTGAAGTAGTAAGCAAGTAATATTAGCGCAGTGACTCCACTAGATTGTGCGTCTGTATAGAAGTAGCATTAGCGCAGTGTCTCCACTAGAGGGTGTGCCTGTATAGAAGTAGTGTTAGCGCTGTGTCTCCACTAGAGGGCGTGCCTGTATAGAAGTAGTGTGAGCTCAGTGTCTCCACTAGAGGGCGTGTCGGTATAGAAGTAGTATTTGCGCAGTGACTTTACTAGAGGGAATGGCTGTATTGAAGCAGCAAGCAAGTAGTATTAGCACATTGTCTCCACTAGAGGGCGTGTCGGGATAGAAGTAGTATTAGCGCAGTGACTTTACTAGAGGGCATGGCTGTATTGAAGCAGCAAGCAAGTAGTATTAGCACAGTGTCTCCACTAGAGGGCGTGCCTGTATAGAAGTAGTATTAACGCAGTGTCTCCACTAGAGGGTGCGTCTGTATAGAAGTAGTGTGAGCTCAGTGTCTCCACTAGAGGGCATGGCTGTATTGAAGTAGTAAGCAAGTAATATTAGCGCAGTGACTCCACTAGATTGTGCATCTGTATAGAAGTAGCATTAGGGCAGTGTCTCCACTAGAGGGCGTGCCTGTATAGAAGTAGTGTTAGCGCAGTGTCTCCACTAGAGGGCGTGCCTGTATAGAAGTAGAGTTAGCGCATTGTCTCCACTAGAGGGCGTGCCTGTATAGAAGTAGCATTAGCGCAGTGTCTCCACTAGAGGGCGTGCCTGTATAGAAGTAGTATTAACGCAGATTCTCCACTAGAGGGCGTGCCTGTATAGAAGTAGCAATGGCGCAGTGTCTCCACTAGAGGGCGTGCCTGTATAGAAGTAGCATTGGCGCAGTGTCTCCACTAGAGGGCGTGCCTGTATAGAAGTAGCATTAGCGCAGTGTCTCCACTAGAGGGCGTGTCGGTATAGAAGTAGTATTAGCGCAGTGACTTTACTAGAGGGCATGGCTGTATTGAAGCAGCAAGCAAGTAGTATTAGCTCAGTGTCTCCACTAGAGGGTGTGTCGGTATAAAAGTAGTGTTAGCGCTGTGTCTCCACTAGAGGGCGTGCCGGTATAGAAGTAGTGTTAGCGCAGTGTCTCCACTAGAGGGCGTGCCTGTATAGAAGTAACATTAGCGCAGTGTCTCCACTAGAGGGTGTGTCGGTATAGATGTAGTATTAGCGCAGCGACTTTACTAGAGGGCATGGCTGTATTGAAGCAGCAAGCAAGTAGTATTAGCACAGTGTCTCCACTAGTGGGCGTGCCTGTATAGAAGTAGTATTAACGCAGTGTCTTCACTAGAGGGTGCGTCTGTATAGAAGTAGTGTGAGCTCAGTGTCTCCACTAGAGGGCATGGCTGTATTGAAGTAGAAAGCAAGTAATATTAGCGCAGTGACTCCACTAGATTGTGCATCTGTATAGAAGTAGTGTTAGCGCAGTGTCTCCACTAGAGGGCGTGCCTGTATAGAAGTAGTGTTAGTGCTGTGTCTCCACTAGAGGGCGTGCCTGTATAGAAGTAGCATTAGGGCAGTGTCTCCACTAGAGGGCGTGCCTGTATAGAAGTAGTGTTAGCGCAGTGTCTCCACTAGAGCGCGTGCCTGTATAGAAGTAGCATTAGCGCAGTGTCTCCACTAGAGCGCGTGCCTGTATAGAAGTAGCATTAGCGCATTGTCTCCACTAGAGGGCGCGTCTGTATAGAAGTAGTGTGAGCTCAGTGTCTCCACTAGAGGCCATGGCTGTATTGAAGTAGTAAGCAAGTAATATTAGCGCAGTGACTCTACTAGATTGTGCATCTGTATAGAAGTAGCATTAGCGCAGTGTCTCCACTAGAGGGCGTGCCTGTATAGAAGTAGTGTTAGTGCTGTGTCTCCACTAGAGGGCGTGCCTGTATAGAAGTAGCGTTAGCGTTGTGTCTCCACTAGAGGGCGTGCCTGTATAGAAGTAGTGTTAGCGCAGTGACTTTTCTAGAGGGCATGGCTGTATTGAAGCAGCAAGCAAGTAGTATTAGCACAGTGTCTCCACTAGAGGGTGTGTCGGTATAGAAGTAGTGTTAGTGCAGTGTCTCCACTAGAGCTCGTGCCTGTATAGAAGTAGCATTAGCGCAGTGTCTCCACTAGAGGGCAGGCCTGTATAGAAGTAGCATTAGCGTAGTGTCTCCACTAGAGGGCGTGCCTGTATAGAAGTAGCGTTAGCATTGTGTCTCCACTAGAGGGCGTGCCTGTATAGAAGTAGTATTAACGCAGTGTCTCCACTAGAGGGCGTGCCTGTATAGAAGTAGCATTAGCGCAGTGTCTCCACTAGAGGGTGTGTCGGTAGAGAAGTAGTATTAGCACAGTGACTCCACTAGAGGGCGTGCCTGTATAGAAGTAGCATTAGCGCAGTGTCTCCACTAGAGGGCGTGCCTGTATAGAAGTAGCATTGGCACAGTGTCTCCACTAGAGGGCGTGCCTGTTTAGAAGTAGTGTTAGCGCAGTGTCTCCACTAGAGGGCGTGTCGGTATAAAAGTAGTATTAGCGCAGTGACTTTACTAGAGGGCATGGCTGTATTGAAGCAGCAAGCAAGTAGCATTAGCACAGTGTCTCCACTAGAGGGCGTGCCTGTATAGAAGTAGTTTTAACGCAGTGTCTCCACTAGAGAGTGCGTCTGTATAGAAGTAGTGTGATCTCAGTGTCTCCACTAGAGGGCATGGCTGTATAGAAGTAGTGTTAGCGCAGTGTCTCCACTAGAGGGCGTGCCTGTATAGAAGTAGTGTTAGCGCAGTGTCTCCACTAGAGGGCGTGCCTGTATAGAAGTAGCATTAGCGCTGTGTCTCCACTAGAGGGCATGGCTGTATTGAAGTAGCATTAGGGCAGTGTCTCCACTAGAGGGCGTGCCTGTATAGAAGTAGTGTTAGCGCAGTGTCTCCACTAGAGGGCGTGCCTGTATAGAAGTAGTGTTAGTGCTGTGTCTCCACTAGAGGGCGTGCCTGTATAGAAGTAGTGTTCGCGCAGTGTCTCCACTAGCATGGCTGTATTGAAGTAGTAAGCAAGTAATATTAGCGCAGTGACTCCACTAGATTGTGCATCTGTATAGAAGTAGCATTAGAGCAGATTCTCCACTAGAGGGCGTGCCTGTATAGAAGTAGTGTTAGCGCAGTGTCTCCACTAGAGGGCGTGCCTGTATAGAAGTAGCATTAGCGCAGTGTCTCCACTAGAGGGCGTGCCTGTATAGAAGTAGCATTAGCGCAGTGTCTCCACTAGAGGGCGTGTCGGTATAGAAGTAGTATTAGCGCAGTGACTTTACTAGAGGGCACGGCTTTATTGAAGCAGCAAGCAAGTAGTATTAGCTCAGTGTCTCCACTAGAGGGCGTGTCGGTATAAAAGTAGTATTAGCGCAGTGTCTCCACTAGAGGGCGTGCCTGTATAGAAGTAGCATTAGTGCAGTGTCTCCACTAGAGGGCGTGCCTGTATAGAAGTAGCATTGGCGCAGTGTCTCCACTAGAGGGCGTGCCTGTATAGAAGTAGTGTTAGCGCAGTGTCTCCACTAGAGGGCGTGCCTGTATAGAAGTAACATTAGCGCAGTGTCTCCACTAGAGGGCTTGCCTGTATAGAAGTAGAGTTAGCGCAGTGTCTCCACTAGAGGGTGTGCCTGTATAGATGTAGCATTAGCGCAGTGTCTCCACTAGAGGGCGTGTCTGTAAAGAAGTAGTATTAACACAGTGTCTCCACTAGAAGGTGCGTCTGTATAGAAGTAGTGTGAGCGCAGTGTCTCCACTAGAGGGCGTGCCCGTATAGAAGTAGTATTAACGCAGAGTCTCCACTAGAGGGTGCATCTGTATAGAAGTAGTGTGAGCTCAGTGTCTCCACTAGAGGGCATGGCTGTATTGAAGTAGTAAGCAAGTAATATTAGCGCAGTGACTCCACTAGATTGTGTCTGTATAGAAGTATCATTAGCGCAGTGTCTCCACTAGAGGGCGTGCCTGTATAGAAGTAGTGTTAGTGCAGTGTCTCCACTAGAGGGCGTGTCGGTATAGAAGTAGTATTAGCACAGTGACTTTACTAGAGGGAATGGCTGTATTGAAGCAGCAAGCAAGTAGTATTAGCACAGTGTCTCCACTAGAGGGCACGTCTTTACAGAAGTAGTATTAGCGCAATGACTTTACTAGAGGGCATGGCTGTATTGAAGCAGCAAGCAAGTAGTATTAGCACAGTGTCTCCACTAGAGGGTGCGTCTGTATAGAAGTAGTGTGAGCTCAGTGTCTCCACTAGAGGGCATGGCTGTCTTGAAGTAGTAAGCAAGTAATATTAGCGCAGTGACTCCACTAGATTGTGCATCTGTATAGAAGTAGCATTAGCGCAGTGTCTCCACTAGAGGGTGTGCCTGTATAGAAGTAGTGTGAGCTCAGTGTCTCCACTAGAGGGCATGGCTGTATTGAAGCAGCAAGCAAGTAGCATTAGCACAGAGTCTCCACTAGAGGGCGTGCCTGTATAGAAGTAGTATTACCGCAGTGTCTCCACTAGAGGGTGCGTCTCTATAGAAGTAGTGTAAACTCAGTGTCTCCACTAGAGGGCATGGCTGTATTGAAGTAGTAAGCAAGTAATATTAGCGCAGTGACTCCACTAGATTGTGCGTCTGTATAGAAGTAGCATTAGCGCAGTGTCTCCACTAGAGGGTGTGCCTGTATAGAAGTAGTGTGAGCTCAGTGTCTCCACTAGAGGGCGTGTCGGTATAGAAGTAGTATTTGCACAGTGACTTTACTAGAGGGAATGGCTGTATTGAAGCAGCAAGCAAGTAGTATTAGCACAGTGTCTCCACTAGAGGGCACGTCTTTACAGAAGTAGTATTAGCGCAGTGACTTTACTAGAGGGCATGGCTGTATTGAAGCAGCAAGCAAGTAGTATTAGCACATTGTCTCCACTAGAGGGCGTGTCGGTATAGAAGTAGTATTAGCGCAGTGACTTTACTAGAGGGCATGGCTGTATTGAAGCAGCAAGCAAGTAGTATTAGCACAGTGTCTCCACTAGAGGGCGTGTCGGTATAAAAGTAGTATTAGCGCAGTGTCTCCACTAGAGGGCAGGCCTGTATAGAAGTAGAGTTAGCGCAGTGTCTCCACTAGAGGGCGTGCCTGTATAGAAGTAGCATTAGCGCAGTGTCTCCACTAGAAGGTGCGTCTGTATAGAAGTAGTGTGAGCGCAGTGTCTCCACTAGAGGGCGTGCCCGTATAGAAGCAGTATTAACGCAGTGTCTCCACTAGAGAGTGCGTCTGTATAGAAGTAGTGTGAGCTCAGTGTCTCCACTAGAGGGCATGGCTGTATTGAAGTAGTAAGCAAGTAATATTAGCGCAGTGACTCCACTAGATTGTGCGTCTGTATAGAAGTAGCATTAGCGCAGTGTCTCCACAAGAAGGCGTGCCTGTATAGAAGTAACATTAGCGCAGTGTCTCCACTAGAGGGCGTGCCTGTATAGAAGTAGAGTTAGCGCAGTATCTCCACTAGAGGGCGTGCCTGTATAGACGTAGCATTAGCGCAGTGTCTCCACTAGAGGGCGTGCCTGTATAGAAGTAGTATTAACACAGTGTCCTCACTAGAAGGTGCGTCTGTATAGAAGTAGTGTGAGCGCAGTGTCTCCACTAGAGGGCGTGCCCGTATAGAAGTAGTATTAACGCAGAGTCTCCACTAGAGGGTGCATCTGTATAAAAGTAGTGTGAGCTCAGTGTCTCCACTAGAGGGCGTGTCGGTATAGAAGTAGTATTAGCGCAGTGACTTTACTAGGGGGCATGGCTGTATTGAAGCAGCAAGAAAGTAGTATTAGCACAGTGTCTCCACTAGAGGGCACATCTGTACAGAAGTAGTATTAGCGCAGTGACTTTACTAGGGGGCATGGCTGTATTGAAGCAGCAAGCAAGTAGCATTAGCACAGTGTCTCCACTAGAGGGCGTGTCGGTATAGAAGTAGTGTTAGCGCAGTGTCTCCACTAGAGGGCGTGCCTGTATAGAAGTAGCATTAGCGCAGTGTCTCCACTAGAGGGCAGGCCTGTATAGAAGTAGAGTTAGCGCAGTGTCTCCACTAGAGGGCGTGCCTGTATAGAAGTAGCATTAGTGCAGTGTCTCCACTAGAGGGCGTGCCTGTATAGAAGTAGCATTGGCGCAGTGTCTCCACTAGAGGGCGTGCCTGTATAGAAGTAGCATTAGCGCAGTGTCTCCACTAGAGGGCGTGTCGGTATAGAAGTAGTAGTAGCGCAGTGACTTTACTAGAGGGCATGGCTGTATTGAAGCAGCAAGCAAGTAGTATTAGCACAGTGTCTCCACTAGAGGGCACGTCTGTACAGAAGTAGTATTAGCGCAGTGACTTTACTAGAGGGCATGGCTGTATTGAAGCAGCAAGCAAGTAGTATTAACGCAGTGTCTCCACTAGAGAGTACGTCTGTATAGAAGTAGTGTGAGCTCAGTGTCTCCACTAGAGGGCATGGCTGTATTGAAGTAGTAAGCAAGTAATATTAGCGCAGTGACTCCACTAGATTGTGCGTCTGTATAGAAGTAGCATTAGCGCTGTGTCTCCACTAGAGGGCGTGCCTGTATAGAAGTAGTGTTAGCGCAGTGTCTCCACTAGAGGGCGTGCCTGTATAGACGTAGCATTAGCGCAGTGTCTCCACTAGAGGGCGTGCCTGTATAGAAGTAGTATTAACACAGTGTCCTCACTAGAAGGTGCGTCTGTATAGAAGTAGTGTGAGCGCAGTGTCTCCACTAGAGCGCGTGCCTGTATAGAAGTAGCATTAGCGCATTGTCTCCACTAGAGGGCGCGTCTGTATAGAAGTAGTGTGAGCTCAGTGTCTCCACTAGAGGCATGGCTGTATTGAAGTAGTAAGCAAGTAATATTAGCGCAGTGACTCCACTAGATTGTGCGTCTGTAAAGAAGTAGCATTAGCGCAGTGTCTCCACTAGAGGGCGTGCCTGTATAGAAGTAGTGTTAGTGCTGTGTCTCCACTAGAGGGCGTGCCTGTATAGAAGTAGCGTTAGCGTTGTGTCTCCACTAGAGGGCGTGCCTGTATAGAAGTAGTGTTCGCGCAGTGTCTCCACTAGAGGGCGTGCCTGTATAGAAGTAGCGTTAGCATTGTGTCTCCACTAGAGGGCGTGCTTGTATAGAAGTAGTATTAACGCAGTGTCTCCACTAGAGGGCGTGCCTGTATAGAAGTAGCATTAGTGCAGTGTCTCCACTAGAGGGCGTGCCTGTATAGAAGTAGCATTGGCGCAGTGTCTCCACTAGAGGGCGTGCCTGTTTAGAAGTAGTGTTAGCGCAGTGTCTCCACTAGAGGGCGTGCCTGTATAGAAGTAGCATTTGCGCAGTGTCTCCACTAGAGGGCGTGTCGGTATAGAAGTAGTAGTAGCGCAGTGACTTTACTAGAGGGCATGGCTGTATTGAAGCAGCAAGCAAGTAGTATTAGCACAGTGTCTCCACTAGAGGGCACGTCTGTACAGAAGTAGTATTAGCGCAGTGACTTTACTAGAGGGCATGGCTGTATTGAAGCAGCAAGCAAGTAGTATTAACGCAGTGTCTCCACTAGAGAGTACGTCTGTATAGAAGTAGTGTGAGCTCAGTGTCTCCACTAGAGGGCATGGCTGTATTGAAGTAGTAAGCAAGTAATATTAGCGCAGTGACTCCACTAGATTGTGCGTCTGTATAGAAGTAGCATTAGCGCTGTGTCTCCACTAGAGGGCGTGCCTGTATAGAAGTAGTGTTAGCGCAGTGTCTCCACTAGAGGGCGTGCCTGTATAGACGTAGCATTAGCGCAGTGTCTCCACTAGAGGGCGTGCCTGTATAGAAGTAGTATTAACACAGTGTCCTCACTAGAAGGTGCGTCTGTATAGAAGTAGTGTGAGCGCAGTGTCTCCACTAGAGCGCGTGCCTGTATAGAAGTAGCATTAGCGCATTGTCTCCACTAGAGGGCGCGTCTGTATAGAAGTAGTGTGAGCTCAGTGTCTCCACTAGAGGCATGGCTGTATTGAAGTAGTAAGCAAGTAATATTAGCGCAGTGACTCCACTAGATTGTGCGTCTGTAAAGAAGTAGCATTAGCGCAGTGTCTCCACTAGAGGGCGTGCCTGTATAGAAGTAGTGTTAGTGCTGTGTCTCCACTAGAGGGCGTGCCTGTATAGAAGTAGCGTTAGCGTTGTGTCTCCACTAGAGGGCGTGCCTGTATAGAAGTAGTGTTCGCGCAGTGTCTCCACTAGAGGGCGTGCCTGTATAGAAGTAGCGTTAGCATTGTGTCTCCACTAGAGGGCGTGCTTGTATAGAAGTAGTATTAACGCAGTGTCTCCACTAGAGGGCGTGCCTGTATAAAAGTAGCATTAGCGCAGTGTCTCTACTAGAGGGCGTGCTTGTATAGAAGTAGCATTGGCGCAGTGTCTCCACTAGAGGGCGTGCCTGTATAGAAGTAGCATTAGCGCAGTGTCTCCACTAGAGGGCGTGTCGGTATAGAAGTAGTAGTAGCACAGTGACTTTACTAGAGGGCATGGCTGTATTGAAGCAGCAAGCAAGTAGTATTAGCTCAGTGTCTCCACTAGAGGGCGTGTCGGTATAAAAGTAGTATTAGCGCAGTGACTTTACTAGAGGGCATGGCTGTATTGAAGCAGCAAGCAAGTAGCATTAGCACAGTGTCTCCACTAGAGGGCGTGCCTGTATAGAAGTAGTATTAACGCAGTGTCTCCACTAGAGAGTGCGTCTGTATAGAAGTAGTGTGATCTCAGTGTCTCCACTAGAGGGCATGGCTGTATAGAAGTAGCATTAGCGCTGTGTCTCCACTAGAGGGCGTGCCTGTATAGAAGTAGTGTTAGCGCAGTGTCTCCACTAGAGGGCGTGCCTGTATAGAAGTAGTGTTAGCGCAGTGTCTCCACTAGAGGGCGTGCCTGTATAGAAGTAGTATTATCGCAGTGTCTCCACTAGAGGGCGTGCCTGTATAGAAGTAGTGTTAGCGCAGTGTCTCCACTAGAGGGCGTGCCTGTATAGATGTAGCATTAGCGCAGTGTCTCCACTAGAGGGCGTGCCTGTATAGAAGTAGTATTAACACAGTATCCTCACTAGAAGGTGCGTCTGTATAGAAGTAGTGTGAGCGCAGTGTCTGCACTAGAGGGCGTGCCCGTATAGAAGTAGTATTAACGCAGTGTCTCCACTAGAGGGTGCATCTGTATAGAAGTAGTGTGAGCTCAGTGTCTCCACTAGAGGGCATGGCTATATTGAAGTAGTAAGCAAGTAATATTAGCGCAGTGACTCCACTAGATTGTGCGTCTGTATAGAAGTATCATTAGCGCAGTGTCTCCACAAGAAGGCGTGCCTGTATAGAAAAAGTGTTAGCGCAGTGTCTCCACTAGAGGGCGTGTCGGTATAGAAGTAGTATTTGTGCAGTGACTTTACTAGAGGGAATGGCTGTATTGAAGCAGCAAGCAAGTAGTATTAGCACAGTGTCTCCACTAGAGGGCACGTCTTTACAGAAGTAGTATTAGCGCAGTGACTTTACTAGAGGGCATGGCTGTATTGAAGCAGCAAGCAAGTAGTATTAGCACAGTGTCTCCACTAGAGGGCATGCCTGTATAGAAGTAGTGTTAGCGCAGTGTCTCCACTAGAGGGCGTGCCTGTATAGAAGTAGCATTAGCGCAGTGTCTCCACTAGAGGGCGTGTCGGTATAGAAGTAGTATTAGCGCAGTGACTTTACTAGAGGGCATGGCTGTATTGAAGCAGCAAGCAAGTAGTATTAGCTCAGTGTCTCCACTAGAGGGCGTGTCGGTATTAAAAGTAGTATTAGCGCAGTGACTTTACTAGAGGGCATGGCTGTATTGAAGCAGCAAGCAAGTAGTATTAGCGCAGTGTCTCCACTAGAGGGCACGTCTGTACAGAAGTAGTATTAGCGCAGTGACTTTACTAGAGGGCATGGCTGTATTGAAGCAGCAAGGAAGTAGTATTAGCACAGTCTCTCCACTAGAAGGCGTGCCTGTATAGAAGTAGTATTAACGCAGTGTCTCCACTAGAGGGTGCATCTGTATAGAAGTAGTGTGAGCTCAGTGTCTCCACTAGAGGGCATGGCTATATTGAAGTAGTAAGCAAGTAATATTAGCGCAGTGACTCCACTAGATTGTGCGTCTGTATAGAAGTATCATTAGCGCAGTGTCTCCACAAGAAGGCGTGCCTGTATAGAAAAAGTGTTAGCGCAGTGTCTCCACTAGAGGGCGTGTCGGTATAGAAGTAGTATTTGTGCAGTGACTTTACTAGAGGGAATGGCTGTATTGAAGCAGCAAGCAAGTAGTATTAGCACAGTGTCTCCACTAGAGGGCACGTCTTTACAGAAGTAGTATTAGCGCAGTGACTTTACTAGAGGGCATGGCTGTATTGAAGCAGCAAGCAAGTAGTATTAGCACAGTGTCTCCACTAGAGGGCATGCCTGTATAGAAGTAGTGTTAGCGCAGTGTCTCCACTAGAGGGCGTGCCTGTATAGAAGTAGCATTAGCGCAGTGTCTCCACTAGAGGGCGTGTCGGTATAGAAGTAGTATTAGCGCAGTGACTTTACTAGAGGGCATGGCTGTATTGAAGCAGCAAGCAAGTAGTATTAGCTCAGTGTCTCCACTAGAGGGCGTGTCGGTATTAAAAGTAGTATTAGCGCAGTGACTTTACTAGAGGGCATGGCTGTATTGAAGCAGCAAGCAAGTAGTATTAGCGCAGTGTCTCCACTAGAGGGCACGTCTGTACAGAAGTAGTATTAGCGCAGTGACTTTACTAGAGGGCATGGCTGTATTGAAGCAGCAAGGAAGTAGTATTAGCACAGTCTCTCCACTAGAAGGCGTGCCTGTATAGAAGTAGTATTAACGCAGTGTCTCCACTAGAGGGTGTGTCTGTATAGAAGTAGTGTGAGCTCAGTGTCTCCACTAGAGGGCATGGCTGTATTGAAGTAGTACGCAAGTAATATTAGTGCAGTGACTCCACTAGATTGTGCGTCTGTAACGAAGTAGCATTAGCGCAGTGTCTCTACTAGAGGGCGTGCCTGTATAGAAGTAGTGTTAGCGCAGTGTCTCCACTAGAGGGCGTGCCTGTATAGAAGTAGCGTTAGCGCAGTGTCTCCACTAGAGGGCGTGCCTGCATAGAAGTAGCATTAGCGCAGTGTCTTCACTAGAGGGCGTGCCTGTATAGAAGTAGTGTTAGCGCAGTGTCTCCACTAGAGGGCGTGCCTGTATAGAAGTAGTATTAGCGCAGTGACTTTACTAGAGGGCATGGCTGTATTGAAGCAGCAAGCAAGTAGTATTAGCACAGTGTCTCCACTAGAGGGCGTGTCGGTATAGAAGTAGTATTAGCGCAGTGACTTTACTAGAGGGCATGGCTGTATTGAAGCAGCAAGCAAGTAGTATTAGCACAGTGTCTCCACTAGAGCGCGTGTCAGTATAGAAGTAGAATTAGCGCAGTGACTTTACTAGAGGGCATGGCTGTATTGAAGCAACAAGCAAGTAGTATTAGCACAGTGTCTCCACTAGAGGGCACGTCTGTACAGAAGTAGTATTAGCGCAGTGACTTTACTAGAGGGCATGGCTGTATTGAAGCAGCAAGCAAGTAGCATTAGCACAGTGTCTCCACTAGAGGGCGTGCCTGTATAGAAGTAGTATTACCGCAGTGTCTCCACTAGAGGGTGCGTCTGTATAGAAGTAGTGTTAGCTCAGTGTCTCCACTAGAGGGCATGGCTGTATTGAAGTAGTAAGCAAGTAATATTAGCGCAGTGACTCCACTAGATTGTGCATCTGTATAGAAGTAGCATTAGCGCAGTGTCTTCACTAGAGGGCGTGCCTGTATAGAAGTAGTGTGAGCTCAGTGTCTCCACTAGAGGGCATGGCTGTTTTGAAGTAGTAAGCAAGTAATATTAGCGCAGTGACTCCACTAGATTCTGCGTCTTTATGGAAGTAGCATTAGCGCAGTGTCTCCACTAGAGGGCATGCCTGTATAGAAGTAGTGTTGGCGCAGAGTCTCCACTAGAGGGCGTGCCTGTATAGAAGTAGCATTAGCGCAGTATTTCCACTAGAGTGCGTGCCTGTATAGAAGTAGCATTAGCGCAGTGTCTCCACTAGAGGGCGTACCTGTATAGAAGTAGTATTAACACAGTGTCCTCACTATGAAGGTGCGTCTGTATAGAAGTAGTGTGAATGCTGTGTCTCCACTAGAGGGCGTGCCCGTATAGAAGTAGTATTAACGCAGTGTCTCCACTAGAGGGTGCGTCTGTATAGAAGTAGTGTGAGCTCAGTGTCTCCACTAGAGGGCATGGCTGTATTGAAGTAGCAAGCAAGTAGTATTAGCACAGTGTCTCCACTAGAGGACGTGTCGGTATAGAAGTAGTATTAGCGCAGTGACTTTACTAGAGGGCATGGCTGTATTGAAGAAGCAAGCAAGTAGTATTAGCACAGTGTCTCCACTAGAGGGCACGTCTGTACAGAAGTAGTATTAACGCAGTGTTTCCACTAGAGGGTGCGTCTGTATAGAAGTAGTGTTAGTGCTGTGTCTCCACTAGAGGGCATGGCTGTATAGAAGTAGCTTTAGGGCTGTGTCTCCACTAGAGGGCGTGCCTGTATAGAAGTAGTGTTAGCGCAGTGTCTCCACTAGAGGGCGTGCCTGTATAGAAGTAACATTAGCGCAGTGTCTCCACTAGAGGGCTTGCCTGTATAGAAGTAGAGTTTGCGCAGTGTCTCCACTAGAGGGTGTGCCTGTATAGATGTAGTATTAGCACAGTGTCTCCACTAGAGGGCATGGCTGTATTGAAGTAGTAAGCAAGTAATATTAGCGCAGTGACTCCACTAGATTGTGCGTCTGTATAGAAGTAGCATTAGCGCTGTGTCTCCACTAGAGGGCGTGCCTGTATAGAAGTAGTGTTAGCGCAGTGTCTCCACTAGAGGGCGTGCCTGTATAGACGTAGCATTAGCGCAGTGTCTCCACTAGAGGGCGTGCCTGTATAGAAGTAGTATTAACACAGTGTCCTCACTAGAAGGTGCGTCTGTATAGAAGTAGTGTGAGCGCAGTGTCTCCACTAGAGCGCGTGCCTGTATAGAAGTAGCATTAGCGCATTGTCTCCACTAGAGGGCGCGTCTGTATAGAAGTAGTGTGAGCTCAGTGTCTCCACTAGAGGCATGGCTGTATTGAAGTAGTAAGCAAGTAATATTAGCGCAGTGACTCCACTAGATTGTGCGTCTGTAAAGAAGTAGCATTAGCGCAGTGTCTCCACTAGAGGGCGTGCCTGTATAGAAGTAGTGTTAGTGCTGTGTCTCCACTAGAGGGCGTGCCTGTATAGAAGTAGCGTTAGCGTTGTGTCTCCACTAGAGGGCGTGCCTGTATAGAAGTAGTGTTCGCGCAGTGTCTCCACTAGAGGGCGTGCCTGTATAGAAGTAGCGTTAGCATTGTGTCTCCACTAGAGGGCGTGCTTGTATAGAAGTAGTATTAACGCAGTGTCTCCACTAGAGGGCGTGCCTGTATAGAAGTAGCATTAGCGCAGTGTCTCTACTAGAGGGCGTGCTTGTATAGAAGTAGCATTGGCGCAGTGTCTCCACTAGAGGGCGTGCCTGTATAGAAGTAGCATTAGCGCAGTGTCTCCACTAGAGGGCGTGTCGGTATAGAAGTAGTAGTAGCACAGTGACTTTACTAGAGGGCATGGCTGTATTGAAGCAGCAAGCAAGTAGTATTAGCTCAGTGTCTCCACTAGAGGGCGTGTCGGTATAAAAGTAGTATTAGCGCAGTGACTTTACTAGAGGGCATGGCTGTATTGAAGCAGCAAGCAAGTAGCATTAGCACAGTGTCTCCACTAGAGGGCGTGCCTGTATAGAAGTAGTATTAACGCAGTGTCTCCACTAGAGAGTGCGTCTGTATAGAAGTAGTGTGATCTCAGTGTCTCCACTAGAGGGCATGGCTGTATAGAAGTAGCATTAGCGCTGTGTCTCCACTAGAGGGCGTGCCTGTATAGAAGTATTGTTAGCGCAGTGTCTCCACTAGAGGGCGTGCCTGTATAGAAGTAGTGTTAGCGCAGTGTCTCCACTAGAGGGCGTGCCTGTATAGAAGTAGTATTATCGCAGTGTCTCCACTAGAGGGCGTGCCTGTATAGAAGTAGTGTTAGCGCAGTGTCTCCACTAGAGGGCGTGCCTGTATAGATGTAGCATTAGCGCAGTGTCTCCACTAGAGGGCGTGCCTGTATAGAAGTAGTATTAACACAGTATCCTCACTAGAAGGTGCGTCTGTATAGAAGTAGTGTGAGCGCAGTGTCTGCACTAGAGGGCGTGCCCGTATAGAAGTAGTATTAACGCAGTGTCTCCACTAGAGGGTGCATCTGTATAGAAGTAGTGTGAGCTCAGTGTCTCCACTAGAGGGCATGGCTATATTGAAGTAGTAAGCAAGTAATATTAGCGCAGTGACTCCACTAGATTGTGCGTCTGTATAGAAGTATCATTAGCGCAGTGTCTCCACAAGAAGGCGTGCCTGTATAGAAAAAGTGTTAGCGCAGTGTCTCCACTAGAGGGCGTGTCGGTATAGAAGTAGTATTTGTGCAGTGACTTTACTAGAGGGAATGGCTGTATTGAAGCAGCAAGCAAGTAGTATTAGCACAGTGTCTCCACTAGAGGGCACGTCTTTACAGAAGTAGTATTAGCGCAGTGACTTTACTAGAGGGCATGGCTGTATTGAAGCAGCAAGCAAGTAGTATTAGCACAGTGTCTCCACTAGAGGGCATGCCTGTATAGAAGTAGTGTTAGCGCAGTGTCTCCACTAGAGGGCGTGCCTGTATAGAAGTAGCATTAGCGCAGTGTCTCCACTAGAGGGCGTGTCGGTATAGAAGTAGTATTAGCGCAGTGACTTTACTAGAGGGCATGGCTGTATTGAAGCAGCAAGCAAGTAGTATTAGCTCAGTGTCTCCACTAGAGGGCGTGTCGGTATTAAAAGTAGTATTAGCGCAGTGACTTTACTAGAGGGCATGGCTGTATTGAAGCAGCAAGCAAGTAGTATTAGCGCAGTGTCTCCACTAGAGGGCACGTCTGTACAGAAGTAGTATTAGCGCAGTGACTTTACTAGAGGGCATGGCTGTATTGAAGCAGCAAGGAAGTAGTATTAGCACAGTCTCTCCACTAGAAGGCGTGCCTGTATAGAAGTAGTATTAACGCAGTGTCTCCACTAGAGGGTGCATCTGTATAGAAGTAGTCTGAGCTCAGTGTCTCCACTAGAGGGCATGGCTATATTGAAGTAGTAAGCAAGTAATATTAGCGCAGTGACTCCACTAGATTGTGCGTCTGTATAGAAGTATCATTAGCGCAGTGTCTCCACAAGAAGGCGTGCCTGTATAGAAAAAGTGTTAGCGCAGTGTCTCCACTAGAGGGCGTGTCGGTATAGAAGTAGTATTTGTGCAGTGACTTTACTAGAGGGAATGGCTGTATTGAAGCAGCAAGCAAGTAGTATTAGCACAGTGTCTCCACTAGAGGGCACGTCTTTACAGAAGTAGTATTAGCGCAGTGACTTTACTAGAGGGCATGGCTGTATTGAAGCAGCAAGCAAGTAGTATTAGCACAGTGTCTCCACTAGAG
The DNA here is from genome assembly GCA_029206835.1 of Rana muscosa. Taxonomy (NCBI): domain Eukaryota; kingdom Metazoa; phylum Chordata; class Amphibia; order Anura; family Ranidae; genus Rana; species Rana muscosa. Next base: position 383,672,411 of record CM055117.1, read on the forward strand.
GGCATGCCTGTATAGAAGTAGTGTTAGCGCAGTGTCTCCACTAGAGGGCGTGCCTGTATAGAAGTAGCATTAGCGCAGTGTCTCCACTAGAGGGCGTGTCGGTATAGAAGTAGTATTAGCGCAGTGACTTTACTAGAGGGCATGGCTGTATTGAAGCAGCAAGCAAGTAGTATTAGCTCAGTGTCTCCACTAGAGGGCGTGTCGGTATTAAAAGTAGTATTAGCGCAGTGACTTTACTAGAGGGCATGGCTGTATTGAAGCAGCAAGCAAGTAGTATTAGCGCAGTGTCTCCACTAGAGGGCACGTCTGTACAGAAGTAGTATTAGCGCAGTGACTTTACTAGAGGGCATGGCTGTATTGAAGCAGCAAGGAAGTAGTATTAGCACAGTCTCTCCACTAGAAGGCGTGCCTGTATAGAAGTAGTATTAACGCAGTGTCTCCACTAGAGGGTGTGTCTGTATAGAAGTAGTGTGAGCTCAGTGTCTCCACTAGAGGGCATGGCTGTATTGAAGTAGTACGCAAGTAATATTAGTGCAGTGACTCCACTAGATTGTGCGTCTGTAACGAAGTAGCATTAGCGCAGTGTCTCTACTAGAGGGCGTGCCTGTATAGAAGTAGTGTTAGCGCAGTGTCTCCACTAGAGGGCGTGCCTGTATAGAAGTAGCGTTAGCGCAGTGTCTCCACTAGAGGGCGTGCCTGCATAGAAGTAGCATTAGCGCAGTGTCTTCACTAGAGGGCGTGCCTGTATAGAAGTAGTGTTAGCGCAGTGTCTCCACTAGAGGGCGTGCCTGTATAGAAGTAGTATTAGCGCAGTGACTTTACTAGAGGGCATGGCTGTATTGAAGCAGCAAGCAAGTAGTATTAGCACAGTGTCTCCACTAGAGGGCGTGTCGGTATAGAAGTAGTATTAGCGCAGTGACTTTACTAGAGGGCATGGCTGTATTGAAGCAGCAAGCAAGTAGTATTAGCACAGTGTCTCCACTAGAGCGCGTGTCAGTATAGAAGTAGAATTAGCGCAGTGACTTTACTAGAGGGCATGGCTGTATTGAAGCAACAAGCAAGTAGTATTAGCACAGTGTCTCCACTAGAGGGCACGTCTGTACAGAAGTAGTATTAGCGCAGTGACTTTACTAGAGGGCATGGCTGTATTGAAGCAGCAAGCAAGTAGCATTAGCACAGTGTCTCCACTAGAGGGCGTGCCTGTATAGAAGTAGTATTACCGCAGTGTCTCCACTAGAGGGTGCGTCTGTATAGAAGTAGTGTTAGCTCAGTGTCTCCACTAGAGGGCATGGCTGTATTGAAGTAGTAAGCAAGTAATATTAGCGCAGTGACTCCACTAGATTGTGCATCTGTATAGAAGTAGCATTAGCGCAGTGTCTTCACTAGAGGGCGTGCCTGTATAGAAGTAGTGTGAGCTCAGTGTCTCCACTAGAGGGCATGGCTGTTTTGAAGTAGTAAGCAAGTAATATTAGCGCAGTGACTCCACTAGATTCTGCGTCTTTATGGAAGTAGCATTAGCGCAGTGTCTCCACTAGAGGGCATGCCTGTATAGAAGTAGTGTTGGCGCAGAGTCTCCACTAGAGGGCGTGCCTGTATAGAAGTAGCATTAGCGCAGTATTTCCACTAGAGTGCGTGCCTGTATAGAAGTAGCATTAGCGCAGTGTCTCCACTAGAGGGCGTACCTGTATAGAAGTAGTATTAACACAGTGTCCTCACTATGAAGGTGCGTCTGTATAGAAGTAGTGTGAATGCTGTGTCTCCACTAGAGGGCGTGCCCGTATAGAAGTAGTATTAACGCAGTGTCTCCACTAGAGGGTGCGTCTGTATAGAAGTAGTGTGAGCTCAGTGTCTCCACTAGAGGGCATGGCTGTATTGAAGTAGCAAGCAAGTAGTATTAGCACAGTGTCTCCACTAGAGGACGTGTCGGTATAGAAGTAGTATTAGCGCAGTGACTTTACTAGAGGGCATGGCTGTATTGAAGAAGCAAGCAAGTAGTATTAGCACAGTGTCTCCACTAGAGGGCACGTCTGTACAGAAGTAGTATTAACGCAGTGTTTCCACTAGAGGGTGCGTCTGTATAGAAGTAGTGTTAGTGCTGTGTCTCCACTAGAGGGCATGGCTGTATAGAAGTAGCTTTAGGGCTGTGTCTCCACTAGAGGGCGTGCCTGTATAGAAGTAGTGTTAGCGCAGTGTCTCCACTAGAGGGCGTGCCTGTATAGAAGTAACATTAGCGCAGTGTCTCCACTAGAGGGCTTGCCTGTATAGAAGTAGAGTTTGCGCAGTGTCTCCACTAGAGGGTGTGCCTGTATAGATGTAGTATTAGCACAGTGTCTCCACTAGAGGGCACGTCTGTACAGAAGTAGTATTAGCGCAGTGACTTTACTAGAGGGCATGGCTGTATTGAAGCAGCAAGCAAGTAGCATTAGCACACTGTCTCCACTAGAAGGCGTGCCTGTATAGAAGTAGTATTAACGCAGTGTCTCCGCTAGAGAGTGCGTCTGTATAGAAGTAGTGTGAGCTCAGTGTCTCCACTAGAGGGCATGGCTGTATTGAAGTAGTAAGCAAGTAATATTAGCGCAGTGACTCCACTAGATTGTGCGTCTGTATAGAAGTAGCATTAGCGCTGTGTCTCCACTAGAGGGCGTGCCTGTATAGAAGTAGTGTTAGCGCAGTGTCTCCACTAGAGGGCGTGCCTGTATAGAAGTAGTGTTAGCGCAGTGTCTCCACTAGAGGGCGTGCCTGTATAGAAGTAGCATTAGCGCTGTGTCTCCACTAGAGGGCATGGCTGTATTGAAGTAGCATTAGGGCAGTGTCTCCACTAGAGGGCGTGCCTGTATAGAAGTAGTGTTAGCGCAGTGTCTCCACTAGAGGGCGTGCCTGTATAGAAGTAACATTAGCGCAGTGTCTCCACTAGAGGGCGAGCCTGTATAGATGTAGCATTAGCGCAGTGTCTCCACTAGAGGGCGTGCCTGTATAGAAGTAGTATTAACACAGTGTCCTCACTAGAAGGTGCGTCTGTATAGAAGTAGTGTGAGCGCAGTGTCTCCACTAGAGGGCGTGCCCGTATAGAAGTAGTATTAACGCAGAGTCTCCACTAGAGGGTGCATCTGTATAGAAGTAGTGTGAGCTCAGTGTCTCCACTAGAGGGCATGGCTGTATTGAAGTAGTAAGCAAGTAATATTAGCGCAGTGACTCCACTAGAGGGCGTGCCTGTATAGAAGTAGTGTTAGCGCAGTGTCTCCACTAGAGGGCGTGTCGGTATAGAAGTAGTATTAGCGCAGTGACTTTACTAGAGGGCATGGCTGTATTGAAGCAGCAAGCAAGTAGTATTAGCACAGTGTCTCCACTAGAGGGCGTGTCGGTATAGAAGTAGAATTAGCGCAGTGACTTTACTAGAGGGCATGGCTGTATTGAAGCAACAAGCAAGTAGTATTAGCACAGTGTCTCCACTAGAGGGGACGTCTGTACAGAAGTAGTATTAGCGCAGTGACTTTACTAGAGGGCATGGCTGTATTGAAGCAGCAAGCAAGTAGTATTAGCTCAGTGTCTCCACTAGAGGGCGTGTCGGTATAAAAGTAGTATTAGCGCAGTGACTTTACTAGAGGGCATGGCTGTATTGAAGCAACAAGCAAGTAGTATTAGCACAGTGTCTCCACTAGAGGGCACGTCTGTACAGAAGTAGTATTAGCACAGTGACTTTACTAGAGGGCATGGCTGTATTGAAGCAGCAAGCAAGTAGCATTAGCACAGTGTCTCCACTAGAGGGCGTGCCTGTATAGAAGTAGTATTACCGCAGTGTCTCCACTAGAGGGTGCGTCTGTATAGAAGTAGTGTGAGCTCAGTGTCTCCACTAGAGGGCATGGCTGTATTGAAGTAGTAAGCAAGTAATATTAGCGCAGTGACTCCACTAGATTGTGCGTCTGTATAGAAGTAGCATTAGCGCAGTGTCTCCACTAGAGGGCGTGCCTGTATAGAAGTAGTGTTAGTGCTGTGTCTCCACTAGAGGGCGTGCCTGTATAGAAGTAGTGTGAGCTCAGTGTCTCCACTAGAGGGCATGGCTGTTTTGAAGTAGTAAGCAAGTAATATTAGCGCAGTGACTCCACTAGATTGTGCGTCGGTATAGAAGTAGCATTAGCGCAGTGTCTCCACTAGATGGCTTGCCTGTATAGAAGTAGTGTTAGCGCAGTGACTTTTCTAGAGGGCATGGCTGTATTGAAGCAGCAAGCAAGTAGTATTAGCACAGTGTCTCCACTAGAGGGCGTGCCTGTATAGAAGTAGCATTAGCGCAGTGTCTCCACTAGAGGGCGTGCCTGTATAGAAATAGCATTGGCGCAGTGTCTCCACTAGAGGGCGTGCCTGTTTAGAAGTAGTGTTACCGCAGTGTCTCCACTAGAGGGCGTGCCTGTATAGAAGTAGTGTTAGTGCAGTTACTCCACTAGAGGGCGTGCCTGTATAGAAGTAGTGTTAGCGCAGTGTCTCCACTAGAGGGCGTGCCTGTATAGAAGTAGCATTAGGGCAGTGTCTCCACTAGAGGGCGTGCCTGTATAGAAGTAGTGTTAGCTCAGTGTCTCCACTAGAGGGCGTGCCTGTATAGAAGTAACATTAGCGCAGTGTCTCCACTAGAGGGCTTGCCTGTATAGAAGTAGAGTTAGCGCAGTGTCTCCACTAGAGGGTGTGCCTGTATAGATGTAGCATTAGCGCAGTGTCTCCACTAGAGGGCGTGTCTGTAAAGAAGTAGTATTAACACAGTGTCTCCACTAGAAGGTGCGTCTGTATAGAAGTAGTGTGAGCGCAGTGTCTCCACTAGAGGGCGTGCCCGTATAGAAGTAGTATTAACGCAGAGTCTCCACTAGAGGGTGCATCTGTATAGAAGTAGTGTGAGCTCAGTGTCTCCACTAGAGGGCATGGCTGTATTGAAGTAGTAAGCAAGTAATATTAGCGCAGTGACTCCACTAGATTGTGTGTCTGTATAGAAGTATCATTAGCGCAGTGTCTCCACTAGAGGGCGTGCCTGTATAGAAGTAGTGTTAGTGCAGTGTCTCCACTAGAGGGCGTGTCGGTATAGAAGTAGTATTAGCGCAGTGACTTTACTAGAGGGAATGGCTGTATTGAAGCAGCAAGCAAGTAGTATTAGCACAGTGTCTCCACTAGAGGGCTTGCCTGTATAGAAGTAGTGTTAGCGCAGTGTCTCCACTAGAGGGCTTGCCTGTATAGAAGTAGCATTAGCGCAGTGTCTCCACTAGAGGGCGTGTCGGTATAGAAGTAGTATTAGCGCAGTGACTTTACTAGAGGGCATGGCTGTATTGAAGCAGCAAGCAAGTAGTATTAGCACAGTGTCTCCACTAGAGGGCATGCCTGTATAGAAGTAGTGTTAGCGCAGTGTCTCCACTAGAGGGCTTGCCTGTATAGAAGTAGCATTAGCGCAGTGTCTCCACTAGAGGGCGTGTCGGTATAGAAGTAGTATTAGCGCAGTGACTTTACTAGAGGGCATGGCTGTATTGAAGCAGCAAGCAAGTAGTATTAGCTCAGTGTCTCCACTAGAGGGTGTGTCGGTATAAAAGTAGTGTTAGCGCTGTGTCTCCACTAGAGGGCGTGCCGGTATAGAAGTAGTGTTAGCGCAGTGTCTCCACTAGAGGGCGTGCCTGTATAGAAGTAACATTAGCGCAGTGTCTCCACTAGAGGGCGTGCCTGTATAGAAGTAGTATTAACACAGTGTCCTCACTAGAAGGTGCGTCTGTATAGAAGTAGTGTGAGCACAGTGTCTCCACTAGAGGGTGTGTCGGTATAGATGTAGTATTAGCGCAGCGACTTTACTAGAGGGCATGGCTGTATTGAAGCAGCAAGCAAGTAGCATTAGCACAGTGTCTCCACTAGTGGGCGTGCCTGTATAGAAGTAGTATTAACGCAGTGTCTTCACTAGAGGGTGCGTCTGTATAGAAGTAGTGTGAGCTCAGTGTCTCCACTAGAGGGCATGGCTGTATTGAAGTAGAAAGCAAGTAATATTAGCGCAGTGACTCCACTAGATTGTGCATCTGTATAGAAGTAGTGTTAGCGCAGTGTCTCCACTAGAGGGCGTGCCTGTATAGAAGTAGTGTTAGTGCTGTGTCTCCACTAGAGGGCGTGCCTGTATAGAAGTAGCATTAGGGCAGTGTCTCCACTAGAGGGCGTGCCTGTATAGAAGTAGTGTTAGCGCAGTGTCTCCACTAGAGCGCGTGCCTGTATAGAAGTAGCATTAGCGCAGTGTCTCCACTAGAGCGCGTGCCTGTATAGAAGTAGCATTAGCGCATTGTCTCCACTAGAGGGCGCGTCTGTATAGAAGTAGTGTGAGCTCAGTGTCTCCACTAGAGGCCATGGCTGTATTGAAGTAGTAAGCAAGTAATATTAGCGCAGTGACTCTACTAGATTGTGCGTCTGTATAGAAGTAGCATTAACGCAGTGTCTCCACTAGAGGGCGTGCCTGTATAGAAGTAGTGTTAGTGCTGTGTCTCCACTAGAGGGCGTGCCTGTATAGAAGTAGCGTTAGCGTTGTGTCTCCACTAGAGGGCGTGCCTGTATAGAAGTAGTGTTAGCGCAGTGACTTTTCTAGAGGGCATGGCTGTATTGAAGCAGCAAGCAAGTAGTATTAGCACAGTGTCTCCACTAGAGGGTGTGTCGGTATAGAAGTAGTGTTAGTGCAGTGTCTCCACTAGAGCTCGTGCCTGTATAGAAGTAGCATTAGCGCAGTGTCTCCACTAGAGGGCGTGCCTGTATAGAAGTAGCGTTAGCATTGTGTCTCCACTAGAGGGCGTGCCTGTATAGAAGTAGTATTAACGCAGTGTCTCCACTAGAGGGCGTGCCTGTATAGAAGTAGCATTAGCGCAGTGTCTCCACTAGAGGGTGTGTCGGTAGAGAAGTAGTATTAGCACAGTGACTCCACTAGAGGGCGTGCCTGTATAGAAGTAGCATTAGCGCAGTGTCTCCACTAGAGGGCGTGCCTGTATAGAAGTAGCGTTAGCATTGTGTCTCCACTAGAGGGCGTGCCTGTATAGAAGTAGTATTAACGCAGTGTCTCCACTAGAGGGCGTGCCTGTATAGAAGTAGCATTAGCGCAGTGTCTCCACTAGAGGGTGTGTCGGTAGAGAAGTAGTATTAGCACAGTGACTCCACTAGAGGGCGTGCCTGTATAGAAGTAGCATTAGCGCAGTGTCTCCACTAGAGGGCGTGCCTGTATAGAAGTAGCATTGGCACAGTGTCTCCACTAGAGGGCGTGCCTGTTTAGAAGTAGTGTTAGCGCAGTGTCTCCACTAGAGGGCGTGCCTGTATAGAAGTAGCATTAGCGCAGTGTCTCCACTAGAGGGCGTGTCGGTATAGAAGTAGTATTAGCGCAGTGACTTTACTAGAGGGCATGGCTGTATTGAAGCAGCAAGCAAGTAGTATTAGCTCAGTGTCTCCACTAGAGGGCGTGTCGGTATAAAAGTAGTATTAGCGCAGTGACTTTACTAGAGGGCATGGCTGTATTGAAGCAGCAAGCAAGTAGCATTAGCACGGTGTCTCCACTAGAAGGCGTGCCTGTATAGAAGTAGTATTAACGCAGTGTCTCCTCTAGAGAGTGCGTCTGTATAGAAGTAGTGTGAACTCAGTGTCTCCACTAGAGGGCATGGCTGTATTGAAGTAGTAAACAAGTAATATTAGCACAGTGACTCCACTAGATTGTGTGTCTGTATAGAAGTAGCATTAGCGCAGTGTCTCCACTAGAGGGCGTGCCTGTATTGAAGTAGCATTAGGGCAGTGTCTCCACTAGAGGGCGTGCCTGTATAGAAGTAGTGTTAGCGCAGTGTCTCCACTAGAGGGCGTGCCTGTATAGAAGTAACATTAGCGCAGTGTCTCCACTAGAGGGCGTGCCTGTATAGAAGTAGTGTTAGTGCTGTGTCTCCACTAGAGGGCGTGCCTGTATAGAAGTAGCATTAGCGCAGTGTCTCCACTAGAGGGCGTGCCTGTATAGAAGTAGAGTTAGCGCAGTGTCTCCACTAGAGGGCGTGCCTGTATAGAAGTAGTATTAACGCAGTGTCTCCACTAGAGGGTGCGTCTGTATAGAAGTAGCATTAGAGCAGATTCTCCACTAGAGGGCGTGCCTGTATAGAAGTAGTGTTAGCGCAGTGTCTCCACTAGAGGGCGTGCCTGTATAGAAGTAGCATTAGCGCAGTGTCTCCACTAGAGGGCGTGCCTGTATAGAAGTAGTGTTAGCGCAGTGTCTCCACTAGAGGGCGTGTCGGTATAGAAGTAGTATTAGCGCAGTGACTTTACTAGAGGGCACGGCTTTATTGAAGCAGCAAGCAAGTAGTATTAGCTCAGTGTCTCCACTAGAGGGCGTGTCGGTATAAAAGTAGTATTAACGCAGTGTCTCCACTAGAAAGTGTGTCTGTATAGAAGTAGTGTGAGCTCAGTGTCTCCACTAGAGGGCACGTCTGTACAGAAGTAGTATTAGCGCAGTGACTTTACTAGAGGGCATGGCTGTATTGAAGCAGCAAGCAAGTAGTATTAACGCAGTGTCTCCACTAGAGAGTACGTCTGTATAGAAGTAGTGTGAGCTCAGTGTCTCCACTAGAGGGCATGGCTGTATTGAAGTAGTAAGCAAGTAATATTAGCGCAGTGACTCCACTAGATTGTGCGTCTGTATAGAAGTAGCATTAGCGCTGTGTCTCCACTAGAGGGCGTGCCTGTATAGAAGTAGTGTTAGCGCAGTGTCTCCACTAGAGGGCGTGCCTGTATAGACGTAGCATTAGCGCAGTGTCTCCACTAGAGGGCGTGCCTGTATAGAAGTAGTATTAACACAGTGTCCTCACTAGAAGGTGCGTCTGTATAGAAGTAGTGTGAACGCAGTGTCTCCACTAGAGGGCGTGCCCGTATAGAAGTAGTATTAACGCAGAGTCTCCACTAGAGGGTGCATTTGTATAAAAGTAGTGTGAGCTCAGTGTCTCCACTAGAGGGCGTGTCGGTATAGAAGTAGTATTAGCGCAGTGACTTTACTAGAGGGCATGGCTGTATTGAAGCAGCAAGCAAGTAGTATTAACGCAGTGTCTCCACTAGAGGGCGTGCCTGTATAGAAGTAGTGTTAGCGCAGTGTCTCCACTAGAGCGCGTGCCTGTATAGAAGTAGCATTAGCGCAGTGTCTCCACTAGAGCGCGTGCCTGTATAGAAGTAGCATTAGCGCATTGTCTCCACTAGAGGGCGCGTCTGTATAGAAGTAGTGTGAGCTCAGTGTCTCCACTAGAGGCATGGCTGTATTGAAGTAGTAAGCAAGTAATATTAGCGCAGTGACTCCACTAGATTGTGCGTCTGTAAAGAAGTAGCATTAGCGCAGTGTCTCCACTAGAGGGCGTGCCTGTATAGAAGTAGTGTTAGTGCTGTGTCTCCACTAGAGGGCGTGCCTGTATAGAAGTAGCGTTAGCGTTGTGTCTCCACTAGAGGGCGTGCCTGTATAGAAGTAGTGTTCGCGCAGTGTCTCCACTAGCATGGCTGTATTGAAGTAGTAAGCAAGTAATATTAGCGCAGTGACTCCACTAGATTGTGCGTCGGTATAGAAGTAGCATTAGGGCAGTGTCTCCACTAGAGGGCGTGCCTGTATAGAAGTAGTGTTAGCGCAGTGACTTTTCTAGAGGGCATGGCTGTATTGAAGCAGCAAGCAAGTAGTATTAGCTCAGTGTCTCCACTAGAGGGCGTGTCGGTATAAAAGTAGTATTAGCGCAGTGACTTTACTAGAGGGCATGGCTGTATTGAAGCAGCAAGCAAGTAGCATTAGCACAGTGTCTCCACTAGAGGGCATGCCTGTATAGAAGTAGTGTGATCTCAGTGTCTCCACTAGAGGGCATGGCTGTATAGAAGTAGTGTTAGCGCAGTGTCTCCACTAGAGGGCGTGCCTGTATAGAAGTAGTGTTAGCGCAGTGTCTCCACTAGAGGGCGTGCCTGTATAGAAGTAGCATTAGCGCTGTGTCTCCACTAGAGGGCATGGCTGTATTGAAGTAGCATTAGGGCAGTGTCTCCACTAGAGGGCGTGCCTGTATAGAAGTAGTATTAACACAGTATCCTCACTAGAAGGTGCGTCTGTATAGAAGTAGTGTGAGCGCAGTGTCTCCACTAGAGGGCGTGCCCGTATAGAAGCAGTATTAACGCAGTGTCTCCACTAGAGAGTGCGTCTGTATAGAAGTAGTATTAGCACAGTGTCTCCACTAGTGGGCGTGCCTGTATAGAAGTAGTATTAACACAGTCTCCATTAGAGGGTGCGTCTGTATAGAAGTAGTGTGAGCTCAGTGTCTCCACTAGAGGGCATGGCTGTATTGAAGTAGTAAGCAAGTAATATTAGCGCAGTGACTCCACTAGATTGTGCATCTGTATAGAAGTAGTATTAGCGCAGTGTCTCCACTAGAGGGCGTGCCTGTATAGAAGTAGTGTTAGTGCTGTGTCTCCACTAGAGGGCGTGCCTGTATAGAAGTAGCATTAGGGCAGTGTCTCCACTAGAGGGCGTGCCTGTATAGAAGTAGTGTTAGCGCAGTGTCTCCACTAGAGCGCGTGCCTGTATAGAAGTAGCATTAGGGCAGTGTCTCCACTAGAGCGCGTGCCTGTATAGAAGTAGCATTAGCGCATTGTCTCCACTAGAGGGCGCGTCTGTATAGAAGTAGTGTGAGCTCAGTGTCTCCACTAGAGGCATGGCTGTATTGAAGTAGTAAGCAAGTAATATTAGCGCAGTGACTCCACTAGATTGTGCGTCTGTATAGAAGTAGCATTAGCGCAGTGTCTCCACTAGAGGGCGTGCCTGTATAGAAGTAGTGTTAGTGCTGTGTCTCCACTAGAGGGCGTGCCTGTATAGAAGTAGTGTTCGCGCAGTGTCTCCACTAGCATGGCTGTATTGAAGTAGTAAGCAAGTAATATTAGCGCAGTGACTCCACTAGATTGTGCATCTGTATAGAAGTAGCATTAGCGCAGTGTCTCCACTAGAGGGCGTGCCTGTATAGAAGTAGAGTTAGCGCAGTGTCTCCACTAGAGGGCGTGCCTGTATAGAAGTAGTATTAACGCAGTGTCTCCACTAGAGGGTGCGTCTGTATAGAAGTAGCATTAGAGCAGATTCTCCACTAGAGGGCGTGCCTGTATAGAAGTAGTGTTAGCGCAGTGTCTCCACTAGAGGGCGTGCCTGTATAGAAGTAGCATTAGCGCAGTGTCTCCACTAGAGGGCGTGCCTGTATAGAAGTAGCATTAGCGCAGTGTCTCCACTAGAGGGCGTGTCGGTATAGAAGTAGTATTAGCGCAGTGACTTTACTAGAGGGCACGGCTTTATTGAAGCAGCAAGCAAGTAGTATTAGCTCAGTGTCTCCACTAGAGGGCGTGTCGGTATAAAAGTAGTATTAGCGCAGTGTCTCCACTAGAGGGCGTGCCTGTATAGAAGTAGCATTAGTGCAGTGTCTCCACTAGAGGGCGTGCCTGTATAGAAGTAGCATTGGCGCAGTGTCTCCACTAGAGGGCGTGCCTGTATAGAAGTAGTGTTAGCGCAGTGTCTCCACTAGAGGGCGTGCCTGTATAGAAGTAACATTAGCGCAGTGTCTCCACTAGAGGGCTTGCCTGTATAGAAGTAGAGTTAGCGCAGTGTCTCCACTAGAGGGTGTGCCTGTATAGATGTAGCATTAGCGCAGTGTCTCCACTAGAGGGCGTGTCTGTAAAGAAGTAGTATTAACACAGTGTCTCCACTAGAAGGTGCGTCTGTATAGAAGTAGTGTGAGCGCAGTGTCTCCACTAGAGGGCGTGCCCGTATAGAAGTAGTATTAACGCAGAGTCTCCACTAGAGGGTGCATCTGTATAGAAGTAGTGTGAGCTCAGTGTCTCCACTAGAGGGCATGGCTGTATTGAAGTAGTAAGCAAGTAATATTAGCGCAGTGACTCCACTAGATTGTGTGTCTGTATAGAAGTATCATTAGCGCAGTGTCTCCACTAGAGGGCGTGCCTGTATAGAAGTAGTGTTAGTGCAGTGTCTCCACTAGAGGGCGTGTCGGTATAGAAGTAGTATTAGCGCAGTGACTTTACTAGAGGGAATGGCTGTATTGAAGCAGCAAGCAAGTAGTATTAGCACAGTGTCTCCACTAGAGGGCACGTCTTTACAGAAGTAGTATTAGCGCAATGACTTTACTAGAGGGCATGGCTGTATTGAAGCAGCAAGCAAGTAGTATTAGTACAGTGTCTCCACTAGAGGGCATGCCTGTATAGAAGTAGTGTTAGCGCAGTGTCTCCACTAGAGGGCATGCCTGTATAGAAGTAGTATTAGCTCAGTGTCTCCACTAGAGGGCGTGGCGGTATAAAAGTAGTATTAGCGCTGTGATTTTACTAGGGGGCATGGCTGTATTGAAGCAGCAAGCAAGTAGTATTAGCACAGTGTCTCCACTAGAGGGTGCGTCTGTATAGAAGTAGTGTGAGCTCAGTGTCTCCACTAGAGGGCATGGCTGTCTTGAAGTAGTAAGCAAGTAATATTAGCGCAGTGACTCCACTAGATTGTGCATCTGTATAGAAGTAGCATTAGCGCAGTGTCTCCACTAGAGGGCGTGCCTGTATAGAAGTAGTGTTAGTGCTGTGTCTCCACTAGAGGGCGTGCCTGTATAGAAGTAGCATTAGGGCAGTGTCTCCACTAGAGGGCGTGCCTGTATAGAAGTAGTGTTAGCGCAGTGTCTCCACTAGAGGGCGTGCCTGTATAGAAGTAGTATTAACGCAGTGTCTCCACTAGAGGGTGCGTCTGTATAGAAGTAGCATTAGAGCAGTGTCTCCACTAGAGGGCGTGCCTGTATAGAAGTAGTGTTAGTGCTGTGTCTCCACTAGAGGGCGTGCCTGTATAGAAGTAGTGTTAGCGCAGTGTCTCCACTAGAGGGCGTGCCTGTATAGAAGTAGCATTAGCGCAGTGTCTCCACTAGAGGGCGTGCCCGTATAGAAGTAGTATTAACGCAGTGTCTCCACTAGAGGGTGCGTCTGTATAGAAGTAGTGTGAGCTCAGTGTCTCCACTAGAGGGCATGGCTGTATTGAAGCAGCAAGCAAGTAGCATTAGCACAGAGTCTCCACTAGAGGGCGTGCCTGTATAGAAGTAGTATTACCGCAGTGTCTCCACTAGAGGGTGCGTCTCTATAGAAGTAGTGTAAACTCAGTGTCTCCACTAGAGGGCATGGCTGTATTGAAGTAGTAAGCAAGTAATATTAGCGCAGTGACTCCACTAGATTGTGCGTCTGTATAGAAGTAGCATTAGCGCAGTGTCTCCACTAGAGGGTGTGCCTGTATAGAAGTAGTGTTAGCGCTGTGTCTCCACTAGAGGGCGTGCCTGTATAGAAGTAGTGTGAGCTCAGTGTCTCCACTAGAGGGCGTGTCGGTATAGAAGTAGTATTAGCGCAGTGACTTTACTAGGGGGCATGGCTGTATTGAAGCAGCAAGAAAGTAGTATTAGCACAGTGTCTCCACTAGAGGGCACATCTGTACAGAAGTAGTATTAGCGCAGTGACTTTACTAGGGGGCATGGCTGTATTGAAGCAGCAAGCAAGTAGCATTAGCACAGTGTCTCCACTAGAGGGCGTGTCGGTATAGAAGTAGTGTTAGCGCAGTGTCTCCACTAGAGGGCGTGCCTGTATAGAAGTAGCATTAGCGCAGTGTCTCCACTAGAGGGCAGGCCTGTATAGAAGTAGAGTTAGCGCAGTGTCTCCACTAGAGGGCGTGCCTGTATAGAAGTAGCATTAGTGCAGTGTCTCCACTAGAGGGCGTGCCTGTATAGAAGTAGCATTGGCGCAGTGTCTCCACTAGAGGGCGTGCCTGTATAGAAGTAGTATTAGCGCAGTGACTTTACTAGAGGGCATGGCTGTATTGAAGCAGCAAGCAAGTAGTATTAACGCAGTGTCTCCACTAGAGAGTACGTCTGTATAGAAGTAGTGTGAGCTCAGTGTCTCCACTAGAGGGCATGGCTGTATTGAAGTAGTAAGCAAGTAATATTAGCGCAGTGACTCCACTAGATTGTGCGTCTGTATAGAAGTAGCATTAGCGCTGTGTCTCCACTAGAGGGCGTGCCTGTATAGAAGTAGTGTTAGCGCAGTGTCTCCACTAGAGGGCATGCCTGTATAGACGTAGCATTAGCGCAGTGTCTCCACTAGAGGGCGTGCCTGTATAGAAGTAGTATTAACACAGTGTCCTCACTAGAAGGTGCGTCTGTATAGAAGTAGTGTGAGCGCAGTGTCTCCACTAGAGGGCGTGCCCGTATAGAAGTAGTATTAACGCAGAGTCTCCACTAGAGGGTGCATTTGTATAAAAGTAGTGTGAGCTCAGTGTCTCCACTAGAGGGCGTGTCGGTATAGAAGTAGTATTAGCGCAGTGACTTTACTAGAGGGCATGGCTGTATTGAAGCAGCAAGCAAGTAGTATTAGCACAGTGTCTCCACTAGTGGGCGTGCCTGTATAGAAGTAGTATTAACGCAGTGTCTCCACTAGAGGGCGTGCCTGTATAGAAGTAGTGTTAGCGCAGTGTCTCCACTAGAGCGCGTGCCTGTATAGAAGTAGCATTAGCGCAGTGTCTCCACTAGAGCGCGTGCCTGTATAGAAGTAGCATTAGCGCATTGTCTCCACTAGAGGGCGCGTCTGTATAGAAGTAGTGTGAGCTCAGTGTCTCCACTAGAGGCATGGCTGTATTGAAGTAGTAAGCAAGTAATATTAGCGCAGTGACTCCACTAGATTGTGCGTCTGTAAAGAAGTAGCATTAGCGCAGTGTCTCCACTAGAGGGCGTGCCTGTATAGAAGTAGTGTTAGTGCTGTGTCTCCACTAGAGGGCGTGCCTGTATAGAAGTAGCGTTAGCGTTGTGTCTCCACTAGAGGGCGTGCCTGTATAGAAGTAGTGTTCGCGCAGTGTCTCCACTAGAGGGCGTGCCTGTATAGAAGTAGCGTTAGCATTGTGTCTCCACTAGAGGGCGTGCTTGTATAGAAGTAGTATTAACGCAGTGTCTCCACTAGAGGGCGTACCTGTATAGAAGTAGCATTAGCGCAGTGTCTCTACTAGAGGGCGTGCTTGTATAGAAGTAGCATTGGCGCAGTGTCTCCACTAGAGGGCGTGCCTGTATAGAAGTAGCATTAGCGCAGTGTCTCCACTAGAGGGCGTGTCGGTATAGAAGTAGTAGTAGCACAGTGACTTTACTAGAGGGCATGGCTGTATTGAAGCAGCAAGCAAGTAGTATTAGCTCAGTGTCTCCACTAGAGGGCGTGTCGGTATAAAAGTAGTATTAGCGCAGTGACTTTACTAGAGGGCATGGCTGTATTGAAGCAGCAAGCAAGTAGCATTAGCACAGTGTCTCCACTAGAGGGCGTGCCTGTATAGAAGTAGTATTAACGCAGTGTCTCCACTAGAGAGTGCGTCTGTATAGAAGTAGTGTGATCTCAGTGTCTCCACTAGAGGGCATGGCTGTATAGAAGTAGCATTAGCGCTGTGTCTCCACTAGAGGGCGTGCCTGTATAGAAGTAGTGTTAGCGCAGTGTCTCCACTAGAGGGCGTGCCTGTATAGAAGTAGTGTTAGCGCAGTGTCTCCACTAGAGGGCGTGCCTGTATAGAAGTAGTATTATCGCAGTGTCTCCACTAGAGGGCGTGCCTGTATAGAAGTAGTGTTAGCGCAGTGTCTCCACTAGAGGGCGTGCCTGTATAGATGTAGCATTAGCGCAGTGTCTCCACTAGAGGGCATGCCTGTATAGAAGTAGTATTAACACAGTATCCTCACTAGAAGGTGCGTCTGTATAGAAGTAGTGTGAGCGCAGTGTCTGCACTAGAGGGCGTGCCCGTATAGAAGTAGTATTAACGCAGTGTCTCCACTAGAGGGTGCATCTGTATAGAAGTAGTGTGAGCTCAGTGTCTCCACTAGAGGGCATGGCTATATTGAAGTAGTAAGCAAGTAATATTAGCGCAGTGACTCCACTAGATTGTGCGTCTGTATAGAAGTATCATTAGCGCAGTGTCTCCACTAGAGGGCGTGCCTGTATAGAAGTAGCATTAGCGCAGTGTCTCCACTAGAGGGCGTGTCGGTATAGAAGTAGTATTAGCGCAGTGACTTTACTAGAGGGCATGGCTGTATTGAAGCAGCAAGCAAGTAGTATTAGCTCAGTGTCTCCACTAGAGGGCGTGTCGGTATTAAAAGTAGTATTAGCGCAGTGACTTTACTAGAGGGCATGGCTGTATTGAAGCAGCAAGCAAGTAGTATTAGCGCAGTGTCTCCACTAGAGGGCACGTCTGTACAGAAGTAGTATTAGCGCAGTGACTTTACTAGAGGGCATGGCTGTATTGAAGCAGCAAGGAAGTAGTATTAGCACAGTCTCTCCACTAGAAGGCGTGCCTGTATAGAAGTAGTATTAACGCAGTGTCTCCACTAGAGGGTGTGTCTGTATAGAAGTAGTGTGAGCTCAGTGTCTCCACTAGAGGGCATGGCTGTATTGAAGTAGTACGCAAGTAATATTAGTGCAGTGACTCCACTAGATTGTGCGTCTGTAACGAAGTAGCATTAGCGCAGTGTCTCTACTAGAGGGCGTGCCTGTATAGAAGTAGTGTTAGCGCAGTGTCTCCACTAGAGGGCGTGCCTGTATAGAAGTAGCGTTAGCGCAGTGTCTCCACTAGAGGGCGTGCCTGCATAGAAGTAGCATTAGCGCAGTGTCTCCACTAGAGGGCGTGCCTGCATAGAAGTAGCATTAGCGCAGTGTCTTCACTAGAGGGCGTGCCTGTATAGAAGTAGTGTTAGCGCAGTGTCTCCACTAGAGGGCGTGCCTGTATAGAAGTAGCATTAGCGCAGTGTCTCCACTAGAGGGCGTGCCTGTATAGAAGTAGTATTAACACAGTGTCCTCACTAGAAGGTGCGTCTTTATAGAAGTAGTGTGAGCGCAGTGTCTCCACTAGAGGGCGTGCCCGTATAGAAGTAGTATTAACGCAGTGTCTCCACTAGAGGGTGCGTCTGTATAGAAGTAGTGTGAGCTCAGTGTCTCCACTAGAGGGCATGGCTGTATTGAAGTAGTAAGCAAGTAATATTAGCGCAGTGACTCCACTAGATTGTGCGTCTGTATAGAAGTATAGAAGTAGCATTAGCACAGTGTCTCCACTAGAGGGCGTGCCTGTATTGAAGTAGTGTTAGCGCAGTGTCTCCACTAGAGGGCGTGTCGGTATAGAAGTAGTATTAGCGCAGTGACTTTACTAGAGGGCATGGCTGTATTGAAGCAGCAAGCAAGTAGTATTAGCACAGTGTCTCCACTAGAGGGCACGTCTGTACAGAAGTAGTATTAGCGCAGTGACTTTACTAGAGGGCATGGCTGTATTGAAGCAGCAAGCAAGTAGTATAAGCACAGTGTCTCCACTAGAGCGCGTGCTTGTATAGAAGTAGTATTAACGCAGTGTCTCCACTAGAGGGTGCGTCTGTATAGAAGTAGTGTGAGCTCAGTGTCTCCACTAGAGGGCATGGCTGTATTGAAGTAGTAAGCAAGTAATATTAGCGCAGTGACTCCACTAGATTGTGCGTCTGTATAGAAGTAGTGTTAGCGCAGTGTCTCCACTAGAGGGCGTGCCTGTATAGAAGTAGCATTAGCGCAGTGTCTCCACTAGAAGGCGTGCCTGTATAGAAGTAGTGTTAGCGCAGTGTCTCTATTAGAGGGCTTGCCTGTATAGAAGTAGTATTAGCGCAGTGACTTTACTAGAGGGCATGGCTGTATTGAAGCAACAAGCAAGTAGTATTAGCACAGTGTCTCCACTAGAGGGCACGTCTGTACAGAAGTAGTATTAGCACAGTGACTTTACTAGAGGGCATGGCTGTATTGAAGCAGCAAGCAAGTAGCATTAGCACAGTGTCTCCACTAGAGGGCGTGCCTGTATAGAAGTAGTATTACCGCAGTGTCTCCACTAGAGGGTGCGTCTGTATAGAAGTAGTGTGAGCTCAGTGTCTCCACTAGAGGGCATGGCTGTATTGAAGTAGTAAGCAAGTAATATTAGCGCAGTGACTCCACTAGATTGTGCGTCTGTATAGAAGTAGCATTAGCGCAGTGTCTCCACTAGAGGGCGTGCCTGTATAGAAGTAGTGTTAGTGCTGTGTCTCCACTAGAGGGCGTGCCTGTATAGAAGTAGTGTGAGCTCAGTGTCTCCACTAGAGGGCATGGCTGTTTTGAAGTAGTAAGCAAGTAATATTAGCGCAGTGACTCCACTAGATTGTGCGTCGGTATAGAAGTAGCATTAGCGCAGTGTCTCCACTAGATGGCTTGCCTGTATAGAAGTAGTGTTAGCGCAGTGACTTTTCTAGAGGGCATGGCTGTATAGAAGTAGTGTTAGTGCTGTGTCTCCACTAGAGGGCATGGCTGTATAGAAGTAGTGTTAGCTCAGTGTCTCCACTAGAGGGCGTGCCTGTATAGAAGTAACATTAGCGCAGTGTCTCCACTAGAGGGCGTGTCGGTATAGAAGTAGTATTAGCGCAGTGACTTTACTAGAGGGCATGGCTGTATTGAAGCAGCAAAAAAGTAGTATTAGCACAGTGTCTCCACTAGAGGGCGTGTCGGTATAGAAGTAGTGTTAGCGCAGTGTCTCCACTAGAGGGCGTGCCTGTATAGAAGTAACATTAGCGCAGTGTCTCCACTAGAGGGCTTGCCTGTATAGAAGTAGAGTTAGCGCAGTGTCTCCACTAGAGGGTGTGCCTGTATAGATGTAGCATTAGCGCAGTGTCTCCACTAGAGGGCGTGTCTGTAAAGAAGTAGTATTAACACAGTGTCTCCACTAGAAGGTGCGTCTGTATAGAAGTAGTGTGAGCGCAGTGTCTCCACTAGAGGGCGTGCCCGTATAGAAGTAGTATTAACGCAGAGTCTCCACTAGAGGGTTCATCTGTATAGAAGTAGTGTGAGCTCAGTGTCTCCACTAGAGGGCATGGCTGTATTGAAGTAGTAAGCAAGTAATATTAGCGCAGTGACTCCACTAGATTGTGTGTCTGTATAGAAGTATCATTAGCGCAGTGTCTCCACTAGAGGGCGTGCCTGTATAGAAGTAGTGTTAGTGCAGTGTCTCCACTAGAGGGCGTGTCGGTATAGAAGTAGTATTAGCGCAGTGACTTTACTAGAGGGAATGGCTGTATTGAAGCAGCAAGCAAGTAGTATTAGCACAGTGTCTCCACTAGAGGGCACGTCTTTACAGAAGTAGTATTAGCGCAATGACTTTACTAGAGGGCATGGCTGTATTGAAGCAGCAAGCAAGTAGTATTAGTACAGTGTCTCCACTAGAGGGCATGCCTGTATAGAAGTAGTGTTAGCGCAGTGTCTCCACTAGAGGGCTTGCCTGTATAGAAGTAGCATTAGCGCAGTGTCTCCACTAGAGGGCGTGTCGGTATAGAAGTAGTATTAGCGCAGTGACTTTACTAGAGGGCATGGCTGTATTCAAGCAGCAAGCAAGTAGTATTAGCACAGTGTCTCCACTAGAGGGCATGCCTGTATAGAAGTAGTATTAACACAGTGTCCTCACTAGAAGGTGCGTCTGTATAGAAGTAGTGTGAGCGCAGTGTCTCCACTAGAGGGCAAGCCCTTATAGAAGTAGTATTAACGCAGTGTCTCCACTAGAGGGTGCGTCTGTATAGAAGTAGTGTGAGCTCAGTGTCTCCACTAGAGGGCATGGCTGTATAGAAGTAGTATTTGCGCAGTGTCTCCACTAGAGGGCTTGCCTGTATAGAAGTAGCATTAGCGCAGTGTCTCCACTAGAGGGCTTGCCTGTATAGAAGTAGTGTTAGCGCAGTGTCTCCACTAGAGGGCTTGCCTGTATAGAAGTAGCATTAGCGCAGTGTCTCCACTAGAGGGCGTGTCGGTATAGAAGTAGTATTAGCGCAGTGACTTTACTAGAGGGCATGGCTGTATTGAAGCAGCAAGCAAGTAGTATTAGCACAGTGTCTCCACTAGAGGGCATGCCTGTATAGAAGTAGTGTTAGCGCAGTGTCTCCACTAGAGGGCTTGCCTGTATAGAAGTAGCATTAGCGCAGTGTCTCCACTAGAGGGCGTGTCGGTATAGAAGTAGTATTAGCGCAGTGACTTTACTAGAGGGCATGGCTGTATTGAAGCAGCAAGCAAGTAGTATTAGCACAGTGTCTCCACTAGAGGGCGTGTCGGTATAGAAGTAGTATTAGCGCAGTGACTTTACTAGAGGGCATGGCTGTATTGAAGCAGCAAGCAAGTAGTATTACCACAGTGTCTCCACAAGAGGGCGTGCCTGTATAGAAGTAGTATTAATGCAGTGTCTCCACTAGAGGATGTGTCTGTATAGAAGTAGTGTGAGCTCAGTGTCTCCACTAGAGGGCATGGCTGTCTTGAAGTAGTAAGCAAGTAATATTAGCGCAGTGACTCCACTAGAGGGTGCGTCTGTATAGAAGTAGTATTAACGCAGATTCTCCACTAGAGGGCGTGCCTGTATAGAAGTAGCATTGGCGCAGTGTCTCCACTAGAGGGCGTGCCTGTATAGAAGTAGCATTGGCGCAGTGTCTCCACTAGAGGGCGTGCCTGTTTAGAAGTAGTGTTAGCTCAGTGTCTCCACTAGAGGGCGTGCCTGTATAGAAGTAGCATTAGCGCAGTGTCTCCACTAGAGGGCGTGTCGGTATAGAAGTAGTATTAGCGCAGTGACTTTACTAGAGGGCATGGCTGTATTCAAGCAGCAAGCAAGTAGTATTAGCTCAGTGTCTCCACTAGAGGGCGTGGCGGTATAAAAGTAGTATTAGCGCTGTGATTTTACTAGGGGGCATGGCTGTATTGAAGCAGCAAGCAAGTAGTATTAGCACAGTGTCTCCACTAGAGGGTGCGTCTGTATAGAAGTAGTGTGAGCTCAGTGTCTCCACTAGAGGGCATGGCTGTCTTGAAGTAGTAAGCAAGTAATATTAGCGCAGTGACTCCACTAGATTGTGCATCTGTATAGAAGTAACATTAGCGCAGTGTCTCCACTAGAGGGCGTGCCTGTATAGAAGTAGTGTTAGTGCTGTGTCTCCACTAGAGGGCGTGCCTGTATAGAAGTAGCATTAGGGCAGTGTCTCCACTAGAGGGCGTGCCTGTATAGAAGTAGTGTTAGCGCAGTGTCTCCACTAGAGGGTGTGCCTGTATAGAAGTAGAGTTAGCGCATTGTCTCCACTAGAGGGCGTGCCTGTATAGAAGTAGTATTAACGCAGTGTCTCCACTAGAGGGTGCGTCTGTATAGAAGTAGCATTAGAGCAGTGTCTCCACTAGAGGGCGTGCCTGTATAGAAGTAGTGTTAGCGCAGTGTCTCCACTAGAGGGCGTGCCTGTCTAGAAGTAGCATTAGCGCAGTGTCTCCACTAGAGGGCGTGCCCGTATAGAAGTAGTATTAACGCAGTGTCTCCACTAGAGGGTGCGTCTGTATAGAAGTAGTGTGAGCTCAGTGTCTCCACTAGAGGGCATGGCTGTATTGAAGCAGCAAGCAAGTAGCATTAGCACAGAGTCTCCACTAGAGGGCGTGCCTGTATAGAAGTAGTATTACCGCAGTGTCTCCACTAGAGGGTGCGTCTGTATAGAAGTAGTGTAAACTCAGTGTCTCCACTAGAGGGCATGGCTGTATTGAAGTAGTAAGCAAGTAATATTAGCGCAGTGACTCCACTAGATTGTGCGTCTGTATAGAAGTAGCATTAGCGCAGTGTCTCCACTAGAGGGTGTGCCTGTATAGAAGTAGTGTTAGCGCTGTGTCTCCACTAGAGGGCGTGCCTGTATAGAAGTAGTGTGAGCTCAGTGTCTCCACTAGAGGGCGTGTCGGTATAGAAGTAGTATTTGCGCAGTGACTTTACTAGAGGGAATGGCTGTATTGAAGCAGCAAGCAAGTAGTATTAGCACAGTGTCTCCACTAGAGGGCGTGTCGGTATAAAAGTAGTATTAGCGCAGTGACTTTACTAGAGGGCATGGCTGTATTGAAGCAGCAAGCAAGTAGCATTAGCACAGTGTCTCCACTAGAGGGCGTGCCTGTATAGAAGTAGTATTAACGCAGTGTCTCCACTAGAGAGTGCGTCTGTATAGAAGTAGTGTGATCTCAGTGTCTCCACTAGAGGGCATGGCTGTATAGAAGTAGCATTAGCGCTGTGTCTCCACTAGAGGGCGTGCCTGTATAGAAGTAGTGTTAGCGCAGTGTCTCCACTAGAGGGCGTGCCTGTATAGAAGTAGTGTTAGCGCAGTGTCTCCACTAGAGGGCGTGCCTGTATAGAAGTAGTATTATCGCAGTGTCTCCACTAGAGGGCGTGCCTGTATAGAAGTAGTGTTAGCGCAGTGTCTCCACTAGAGGGCGTGCCTGTATAGATGTAGCATTAGCGCAGTGTCTCCACTAGAGGGCGTGCCTGTATAGAAGTAGTATTAACACAGTATCCTCACTAGAAGGTGCGTCTGTATAGAAGTAGTGTGAGCGCAGTGTCTGCACTAGAGGGCGTGCCCGTATAGAAGTAGTATTAACGCAGTGTCTCCACTAGAGGGTGCATCTGTATAGAAGTAGTGTGAGCTCAGTGTCTCCACTAGAGGGCATGGCTATATTGAAGTAGTAAGCAAGTAATATTAGCGCAGTGACTCCACTAGATTGTGCGTCTGTATAGAAGTATCATTAGCGCAGTGTCTCCACTAGAGGGCGTGCCTGTATAGAAGTAGCATTAGCGCAGTGTCTCCACTAGAGGGCGTGTCGGTATAGAAGTAGTATTAGCGCAGTGACTTTACTAGAGGGCATGGCTGTATTGAAGCAGCAAGCAAGTAGTATTAGCTCAGTGTCTCCACTAGAGGGCGTGTCGGTATTAAAAGTAGTATTAGCGCAGTGACTTTACTAGAGGGCATGGCTGTATTGAAGCAGCAAGCAAGTAGTATTAGCGCAGTGTCTCCACTAGAGGGCACGTCTGTACAGAAGTAGTATTAGCGCAGTGACTTTACTAGAGGGCATGGCTGTATTGAAGCAGCAAGGAAGTAGTATTAGCACAGTCTCTCCACTAGAAGGCGTGCCTGTATAGAAGTAGTATTAACGCAGTGTCTCCACTAGAGGGTGTGTCTGTATAGAAGTAGTGTGAGCTCAGTGTCTCCACTAGAGGGCATGGCTGTATTGAAGTAGTACGCAAGTAATATTAGTGCAGTGACTCCACTAGATTGTGCGTCTGTAACGAAGTAGCATTAGCGCAGTGTCTCTACTAGAGGGCGTGCCTGTATAGAAGTAGTGTTAGCGCAGTGTCTCCACTAGAGGGCGTGCCTGTATAGAAGTAGCGTTAGCGCAGTGTCTCCACTAGAGGGCGTGCCTGCATAGAAGTAGCATTAGCGCAGTGTCTCCACTAGAGGGCGTGCCTGCATAGAAGTAGCATTAGCGCAGTGTCTTCACTAGAGGGCGTGCCTGTATAGAAGTAGTGTTAGCGCAGTGTCTCCACTAGAGGGCGTGCCTGTATAGAAGTAGCATTAGCGCAGTGTCTCCACTAGAGGGCGTGCCTGTATAGAAGTAGTATTAACACAGTGTCCTCACTAGAAGGTGCGTCTTTATAGAAGTAGTGTGAGCGCAGTGTCTCCACTAGAGGGCGTGCCCGTATAGAAGTAGTATTAACGCAGTGTCTCCACTAGAGGGTGCGTCTGTATAGAAGTAGTGTGAGCTCAGTGTCTCCACTAGAGGGCATGGCTGTATTGAAGTAGTAAGCAAGTAATATTAGCGCAGTGACTCCACTAGATTGTGCGTCTGTATAGAAGTATAGAAGTAGCATTAGCACAGTGTCTCCACTAGAGGGCGTGCCTGTATTGAAGTAGTGTTAGCGCAGTGTCTCCACTAGAGGGCGTGTCGGTATAGAAGTAGTATTAGCGCAGTGACTTTACTAGAGGGCATGGCTGTATTGAAGCAGCAAGCAAGTAGTATTAGCACAGTGTCTCCACTAGAGGGCACGTCTGTACAGAAGTAGTATTAGCGCAGTGACTTTACTAGAGGGCATGGCTGTATTGAAGCAGCAAGCAAGTAGTATAAGCACAGTGTCTCCACTAGAGCGCGTGCTTGTATAGAAGTAGTATTAACGCAGTGTCTCCACTAGAGGGTGCGTCTGTATAGAAGTAGTGTGAGCTCAGTGTCTCCACTAGAGGGCATGGCTGTATTGAAGTAGTAAGCAAGTAATATTAGCGCAGTGACTCCACTAGATTGTGCGTCTGTATAGAAGTAGTGTTAGCGCAGTGTCTCCACTAGAGGGCGTGCCTGTATAGAAGTAGCATTAGCGCAGTGTCTCCACTAGAAGGCGTGCCTGTATAGAAGTAGTGTTAGCGCAGTGTCTCTATTAGAGGGCTTGCCTGTATAGAAGTAGTATTAGCGCAGTGACTTTACTAGAGGGCATGGCTGTATTGAAGCAACAAGCAAGTAGTATTAGCACAGTGTCTCCACTAGAGGGCACGTCTGTACAGAAGTAGTATTAGCACAGTGACTTTACTAGAGGGCATGGCTGTATTGAAGCAGCAAGCAAGTAGCATTAGCACAGTGTCTCCACTAGAGGGCGTGCCTGTATAGAAGTAGTATTACCGCAGTGTCTCCACTAGAGGGTGCGTCTGTATAGAAGTAGTGTGAGCTCAGTGTCTCCACTAGAGGGCATGGCTGTTTTGAAGTAGTAAGCAAGTAATATTAGCGCAGTGACTCCACTAGATTGTGCGTCTGTATAGAAGTAGCATTAGCGCAGTGTCTCCACTAGAGGGCGTGCCTGTATAGAAGTAGTGTTAGTGCTGTGTCTCCACTAGAGGGCGTGCCTGTATAGAAGTAGTGTGAGCTCAGTGTCTCCACTAGAGGGCATGGCTGTTTTGAAGTAGTAAGCAAGTAATATTAGCGCAGTGACTCCACTAGATTGTGCGTCGGTATAGAAGTAGCATTAGCGCAGTGTCTCCACTAGATGGCTTGCCTGTATAGAAGTAGTGTTAGCGCAGTGACTTTTCTAGAGGGCATGGCTGTATAGAAGTAGTGTTAGTGCTGTGTCTCCACTAGAGGGCATGGCTGTATAGAAGTAGTGTTAGCTCAGTGTCTCCACTAGAGGGCGTGCCTGTATAGAAGTAACATTAGCGCAGTGTCTCCACTAGAGGGCGTGTCGGTATAGAAGTAGTATTAGCGCAGTGACTTTACTAGAGGGCATGGCTGTATTGAAGCAGCAAAAAAGTAGTATTAGCACAGTGTCTCCACTAGAGGGCGTGTCGGTATAGAAGTAGTGTTAGCGCAGTGTCTCCACTAGAGGGCGTGCCTGTATAGAAGTAACATTAGCGCAGTGTCTCCACTAGAGGGCTTGCCTGTATAGAAGTAGAGTTAGCGCAGTGTCTCCACTAGAGGGTGTGCCTGTATAGATGTAGCATTAGCGCAGTGTCTCCACTAGAGGGCGTGTCTGTAAAGAAGTAGTATTAACACAGTGTCTCCACTAGAAGGTGCGTCTGTATAGAAGTAGTGTGAGCGCAGTGTCTCCACTAGAGGGCGTGCCCGTATAGAAGTAGTATTAACGCAGAGTCTCCACTAGAGGGTGCATCTGTATAGAAGTAGTGTGAGCTCAGTGTCTCCACTAGAGGGCATGGCTGTATTGAAGTAGTAAGCAAGTAATATTAGCGCAGTGACTCCACTAGATTGTGTGTCTGTATAGAAGTATCATTAGCGCAGTGTCTCCACTAGAGGGCGTGCCTGTATAGAAGTAGTGTTAGTGCAGTGTCTCCACTAGAGGGCGTGTCGGTATAGAAGTAGTATTAGCGCAGTGACTTTACTAGAGGGAATGGCTGTATTGAAGCAGCAAGCAAGTAGTATTAGCACAGTGTCTCCACTAGAGGGCACGTCTTTACAGAAGTAGTATTAGCGCAATGACTTTACTAGAGGGCATGGCTGTATTGAAGCAGCAAGCAAGTAGTATTAGTACAGTGTCTCCACTAGAGGGCATGCCTGTATAGAAGTAGTGTTAGCGCAGTGTCTCCACTAGAGGGCTTGCCTGTATAGAAGTAGCATTAGCGCAGTGTCTCCACTAGAGGGCGTGTCGGTATAGAAGTAGTATTAGCGCAGTGACTTTACTAGAGGGCATGGCTGTATTCAAGCAGCAAGCAAGTAGTATTAGCACAGTGTCTCCACTAGAGGGCATGCCTGTATAGAAGTAGTATTAACACAGTGTCCTCACTAGAAGGTGCGTCTGTATAGAAGTAGTGTGAGCGCAGTGTCTCCACTAGAGGGCAAGCCCTTATAGAAGTAGTATTAACGCAGTGTCTCCACTAGAGGGTGCGTCTGTATAGAAGTAGTGTGAGCTCAGTGTCTCCACTAGAGGGCATGGCTGTATAGAAGTAGTATTTGCGCAGTGTCTCCACTAGAGGGCTTGCCTGTATAGAAGTAGCATTAGCGCAGTGTCTCCACTAGAGGGCTTGCCTGTATAGAAGTAGTGTTAGCGCAGTGTCTCCACTAGAGGGCTTGCCTGTATAGAAGTAGCATTAGCGCAGTGTCTCCACTAGAGGGCGTGTCGGTATAGAAGTAGTATTAGCGCAGTGACTTTACTAGAGGGCATGGCTGTATTGAAGCAGCAAGCAAGTAGTATTAGCACAGTGTCTCCACTAGAGGGCATGCCTGTATAGAAGTAGTGTTAGCGCAGTGTCTCCACTAGAGGGCTTGCCTGTATAGAAGTAGCATTAGCGCAGTGTCTCCACTAGAGGGCGTGTCGGTATAGAAGTAGTATTAGCGCAGTGACTTTACTAGAGGGCATGGCTGTATTGAAGCAGCAAGCAAGTAGTATTAGCACAGTGTCTCCACTAGAGGGCGTGTCGGTATAGAAGTAGTATTAGCGCAGTGACTTTACTAGAGGGCATGGCTGTATTGAAGCAGCAAGCAAGTAGTATTACCACAGTGTCTCCACAAGAGGGCGTGCCTGTATAGAAGTAGTATTAATGCAGTGTCTCCACTAGAGGATGTGTCTGTATAGAAGTAGTGTGAGCTCAGTGTCTCCACTAGAGGGCATGGCTGTCTTGAAGTAGTAAGCAAGTAATATTAGCGCAGTGACTCCACTAGAGGGTGCGTCTGTATAGAAGTAGTATTAACGCAGATTCTCCACTAGAGGGCGTGCCTGTATAGAAGTAGCATTGGCGCAGTGTCTCCACTAGAGGGCGTGCCTGTATAGAAGTAGCATTGGCGCAGTGTCTCCACTAGAGGGCGTGCCTGTTTAGAAGTAGTGTTAGCTCAGTGTCTCCACTAGAGGGCGTGCCTGTATAGAAGTAGCATTAGCGCAGTGTCTCCACTAGAGGGCGTGTCGGTATAGAAGTAGTATTAGCGCAGTGACTTTACTAGAGGGCATGGCTGTATTCAAGCAGCAAGCAAGTAGTATTAGCTCAGTGTCTCCACTAGAGGGCGTGGCGGTATAAAAGTAGTATTAGCGCTGTGATTTTACTAGGGGGCATGGCTGTATTGAAGCAGCAAGCAAGTAGTATTAGCACAGTGTCTCCACTAGAGGGTGCGTCTGTATAGAAGTAGTGTGAGCTCAGTGTCTCCACTAGAGGGCATGGCTGTCTTGAAGTAGTAAGCAAGTAATATTAGCGCAGTGACTCCACTAGATTGTGCATCTGTATAGAAGTAACATTAGCGCAGTGTCTCCACTAGAGGGCGTGCCTGTATAGAAGTAGTGTTAGTGCTGTGTCTCCACTAGAGGGCGTGCCTGTATAGAAGTAGCATTAGGGCAGTGTCTCCACTAGAGGGCGTGCCTGTATAGAAGTAGTGTTAGCGCAGTGTCTCCACTAGAGGGTGTGCCTGTATAGAAGTAGAGTTAGCGCATTGTCTCCACTAGAGGGCGTGCCTGTATAGAAGTAGTATTAACGCAGTGTCTCCACTAGAGGGTGCGTCTGTATAGAAGTAGCATTAGAGCAGTGTCTCCACTAGAGGGCGTGCCTGTATAGAAGTAGTGTTAGCGCAGTGTCTCCACTAGAGGGCGTGCCTGTCTAGAAGTAGCATTAGCGCAGTGTCTCCACTAGAGGGCGTGCCCGTATAGAAGTAGTATTAACGCAGTGTCTCCACTAGAGGGTGCGTCTGTATAGAAGTAGTGTGAGCTCAGTGTCTCCACTAGAGGGCATGGCTGTATTGAAGCAGCAAGCAAGTAGCATTAGCACAGAGTCTCCACTAGAGGGCGTGCCTGTATAGAAGTAGTATTACCGCAGTGTCTCCACTAGAGGGTGCGTCTGTATAGAAGTAGTGTAAACTCAGTGTCTCCACTAGAGGGCATGGCTGTATTGAAGTAGTAAGCAAGTAATATTAGCGCAGTGACTCCACTAGATTGTGCGTCTGTATAGAAGTAGCATTAGCGCAGTGTCTCCACTAGAGGGTGTGCCTGTATAGAAGTAGTGTTAGCGCTGTGTCTCCACTAGAGGGCGTGCCTGTATAGAAGTAGTGTGAGCTCAGTGTCTCCACTAGAGGGCGTGTCGGTATAGAAGTAGTATTTGCGCAGTGACTTTACTAGAGGGAATGGCTGTATTGAAGCAGCAAGCAAGTAGTATTAGCACAGTGTCTCCACTAGAGGGCACGTCTTTACAGAAGTAGTATTAGCGCAGTGACTTTACTAGAGGGCATGGCTGTATTGAAGCAGCAAGCAAGTAGTATTAGCACATTGTCTCCACTAGAGGGCGTGTCGGTATAGAAGTAGTATTAGCGCAGTGACTTTACTAGAGGGCATGGCTGTATTGAAGCAGCAAGCAAGTAGTATTAGCACAGTGTCTCCACTAGAGGGCGTGCCTGTATAGAAGTAGTATTAACGCAGTGTCTCCACTAGAGGGTGCGTCTGTATAGAAGTAGTGTGAGCTCAGTGTCTCCACTAGAGGGCATGGCTGTATTGAAGTAGTAAGCAAGTAATATTAGCGCAGTGACTCCACTAGATTGTGCATCTGTATAGAAGTAGCATTAGGGCAGTGTCTCCACTAGAGGGCGTGCCTGTATAGAAGTAGTGTTAGCGCAGTGTCTCCACTAGAGGGCGTGCCTGTATAGAAGTAGAGTTAGCGCATTGTCTCCACTAGAGGGCGTGCCTGTATAGAAGTAGCATTAGCGCAGTGTCTCCACTAGAGGGCGTGCCTGTATAGAAGTAGTATTAACGCAGATTCTCCACTAGAGGGCGTGCCTGTATAGAAGTAGCATTGGCGCAGTGTCTCCACTAGAGGGCGTGCCTGTATAGAAGTAGCATTGGCGCAGTGTCTCCACTAGAGGGCGTGCCTGTATAGAAGTAGCATTAGCGCAGTGTCTCCACTAGAGGGCGTGTCGGTATAGAAGTAGTATTAGCGCAGTGACTTTACTAGAGGGCATGGCTGTATTGAAGCAGCAAGCAAGTAGTATTAGCTCAGTGTCTCCACTAGAGGGTGTGTCGGTATAAAAGTAGTGTTAGCGCTGTGTCTCCACTAGAGGGCGTGCCGGTATAGAAGTAGTGTTAGCGCAGTGTCTCCACTAGAGGGCGTGCCTGTATAGAAGTAACATTAGCGCAGTGTCTCCACTAGAGGGCGTGCCTGTATAGAAGTAGTATTAACACAGTGTCCTCACTAGAAGGTGCGTCTGTATAGAAGTAGTGTGAGCGCAGTGTCTCCACTAGAGGGCGTGTCGGTATAGAAGTAGTATTTGCGCAGTGACTTTACTAGAGGGAATGGCTGTATTGAAGCAGCAAGCAAGTAGTATTAGCACAGTGTCTCCACTAGAGGGCACGTCTTTACAGAAGTAGTATTAGCACAGTGTCTCCACTAGAGGGCGTGTCGGTATAGAATTAGTATTAGCGCAGTGACTTTACTAGAGGGCATGGCTGTATTGAAGCAGCAAGCAAGTAGTATTAGCACAGTGTCTCCACTAGAGGGTGTGTCGGTATAGATGTAGTATTAGCGCAGCGACTTTACTAGAGGGCATGGCTGTATTGAAGCAGCAAGCAAGTAGTATTAGCACAGTGTCTCCACTAGAGGGTGTGTCGGTATAGAAGTAGTGTTAGTGCAGTGTCTCCACTAGAGCTCGTGCCTGTATAGAAGTAGCATTAGCGCAGTGTCTCCACTAGAGGGCAGGCCTGTATAGAAGTAGCATTAGCGTAGTGTCTCCACTA
Source organism: Rana muscosa (assembly GCA_029206835.1). NCBI lineage: Eukaryota > Metazoa > Chordata > Amphibia > Anura > Ranidae > Rana > Rana muscosa. Next base: position 383,702,448 of record CM055117.1, read on the forward strand.
GAGGGCGTGCCTGTATAGAAGTAGCGTTAGCATTGTGTCTCCACTAGAGGGCGTGCCTGTATAGAAGTAGTATTAACGCAGTGTCTCCACTAGAGGGCGTGCCTGTATAGAAGTAGCATTAGCGCAGTGTCTCCACTAGAGGGTGTGTCGGTAGAGAAGTAGTATTAGCACAGTGACTCCACTAGAGGGCGTGCCTGTATAGAAGTAGCATTAGCGCAGTGTCTCCACTAGAGGGCGTGCCTGTATAGAAGTAGCATTGGCACAGTGTCTCCACTAGAGGGCGTGCCTGTTTAGAAGTAGTGTTAGCGCAGTGTCTCCACTAGAGGGCGTGTCGGTATAAAAGTAGTATTAGCGCAGTGACTTTACTAGAGGGCATGGCTGTATTGAAGCAGCAAGCAAGTAGCATTAGCACAGTGTCTCCACTAGAGGGCGTGCCTGTATAGAAGTAGTTTTAACGCAGTGTCTCCACTAGAGAGTGCGTCTGTATAGAAGTAGTGTGATCTCAGTGTCTCCACTAGAGGGCATGGCTGTATAGAAGTAGTGTTAGCGCAGTGTCTCCACTAGAGGGCGTGCCTGTATAGAAGTAGTGTTAGCGCAGTGTCTCCACTAGAGGGCGTGCCTGTATAGAAGTAGCATTAGCGCTGTGTCTCCACTAGAGGGCATGGCTGTATTGAAGTAGCATTAGGGCAGTGTCTCCACTAGAGGGCGTGCCTGTATAGAAGTAGTGTTAGCGCAGTGTCTCCACTAGAGGGCGTGCCTGTATAGAAGTAGTGTTAGTGCTGTGTCTCCACTAGAGGGCGTGCCTGTATAGAAGTAGTGTTCGCGCAGTGTCTCCACTAGCATGGCTGTATTGAAGTAGTAAGCAAGTAATATTAGCGCAGTGACTCCACTAGATTGTGCATCTGTATAGAAGTAGCATTAGAGCAGATTCTCCACTAGAGGGCGTGCCTGTATAGAAGTAGTGTTAGCGCAGTGTCTCCACTAGAGGGCGTGCCTGTATAGAAGTAGCATTAGCGCAGTGTCTCCACTAGAGGGCGTGCCTGTATAGAAGTAGCATTAGCGCAGTGTCTCCACTAGAGGGCGTGTCGGTATAGAAGTAGTATTAGCGCAGTGACTTTACTAGAGGGCACGGCTTTATTGAAGCAGCAAGCAAGTAGTATTAGCTCAGTGTCTCCACTAGAGGGCGTGTCGGTATAAAAGTAGTGTTAGCGCAGTGTCTCCACTAGAGGGCGTGCCTGTATAGAAGTAGCATTAGCGCAGTGTCTCCACTAGAGGGCGTGCCTGTATAGAAGTAGCATTAGCGCAGTGTCTCCACTAGAGGGCGTGTCGGTATAGAAGTAGTATTAGCGCAGTGACTTTACTAGAGGGAATGGCTGTATTGAAGCAGCAAGCAAGTAGTATTAGCACAGTGTCTCCACTAGAGGGCACGTCTTTACAGAAGTAGTATTAGCGCAATGACTTTACTAGAGGGCATGGCTGTATTGAAGCAGCAAGCAAGTAGTATTAGCACAGTGTCTCCACTAGAGGGTGCGTCTGTATAGAAGTAGTGTGAGCTCAGTGTCTCCACTAGAGGGCATGGCTGTCTTGAAGTAGTAAGCAAGTAATATTAGCGCAGTGACTCCACTAGATTGTGCATCTGTATAGAAGTAGCATTAGCGCAGTGTCTCCACTAGAGGGTGTGCCTGTATAGAAGTAGTATTTGCACAGTGACTTTACTAGAGGGAATGGCTGTATTGAAGCAGCAAGCAAGTAGTATTAGCACAGTGTCTCCACTAGAGGGCACGTCTTTACAGAAGTAGTATTAGCGCAGTGACTTTACTAGAGGGCATGGCTGTATTGAAGCAGCAAGCAAGTAGTATTAGCACATTGTCTCCACTAGAGGGCGTGTCGGTATAGAAGTAGTATTAGCGCAGTGACTTTACTAGAGGGCATGGCTGTATTGAAGCAGCAAGCAAGTAGTATTAGCACAGTGTCTCCACTAGAGGGCGTGTCGGTATAAAAGTAGTATTAGCGCAGTGTCTCCACTAGAGGGCGTGCCTGTATAGAAGTAGCATTAGCGCAGTGTCTCCACTAGAAGGTGCGTCTGTATAGAAGTAGTGTGAGCGCAGTGTCTCCACTAGAGGGCGTGCCCGTATAGAAGCAGTATTAACGCAGTGTCTCCACTAGAGAGTGCGTCTGTATAGAAGTAGTGTGAGCTCAGTGTCTCCACTAGAGGGCATGGCTGTATTGAAGTAGTAAGCAAGTAATATTAGCGCAGTGACTCCACTAGATTGTGCGTCTGTATAGAAGTAGCATTAGCGCAGTGTCTCCACAAGAAGGCGTGCCTGTATAGAAGTAACATTAGCGCAGTGTCTCCACTAGAGGGCGTGCCTGTATAGAAGTAGAGTTAGCGCAGTATCTCCACTAGAGGGCGTGCCTGTATAGACGTAGCATTAGCGCAGTGTCTCCACTAGAGGGCGTGCCTGTATAGAAGTAGTATTAACACAGTGTCCTCACTAGAAGGTGCGTCTGTATAGAAGTAGTGTGAGCGCAGTGTCTCCACTAGAGGGCGTGCCCGTATAGAAGTAGTATTAACGCAGAGTCTCCACTAGAGGGTGCATCTGTATAAAAGTAGTGTGAGCTCAGTGTCTCCACTAGAGGGCGTGTCGGTATAGAAGTAGTATTAGCGCAGTGACTTTACTAGGGGGCATGGCTGTATTGAAGCAGCAAGAAAGTAGTATTAGCACAGTGTCTCCACTAGAGGGCACATCTGTACAGAAGTAGTATTAGCGCAGTGACTTTACTAGGGGGCATGGCTGTATTGAAGCAGCAAGCAAGTAGCATTAGCACAGTGTCTCCACTAGAGGGCGTGTCGGTATAGAAGTAGTGTTAGCGCAGTGTCTCCACTAGAGGGCGTGCCTGTATAGAAGTAGCATTAGCGCAGTGTCTCCACTAGAGGGCAGGCCTGTATAGAAGTAGAGTTAGCGCAGTGTCTCCACTAGAGGGCGTGCCTGTATAGAAGTAGCATTAGTGCAGTGTCTCCACTAGAGGGCGTGCCTGTATAGAAGTAGCATTGGCGCAGTGTCTCCACTAGAGGGCGTGCCTGTTTAGAAGTAGTGTTAGCGCAGTGTCTCCACTAGAGGGCGTGCCTGTATAGAAGTAGCATTAGCGCAGTGTCTCCACTAGAGGGCGTGTCGGTATAGAAGTAGTAGTAGCGCAGTGACTTTACTAGAGGGCATGGCTGTATTGAAGCAGCAAGCAAGTAGTATTAGCACAGTGTCTCCACTAGAGGGCACGTCTGTACAGAAGTAGTATTAGCGCAGTGACTTTACTAGAGGGCATGGCTGTATTGAAGCAGCAAGCAAGTAGTATTAACGCAGTGTCTCCACTAGAGAGTACGTCTGTATAGAAGTAGTGTGAGCTCAGTGTCTCCACTAGAGGGCATGGCTGTATTGAAGTAGTAAGCAAGTAATATTAGCGCAGTGACTCCACTAGATTGTGCGTCTGTATAGAAGTAGCATTAGCGCTGTGTCTCCACTAGAGGGCGTGCCTGTATAGAAGTAGTGTTAGCGCAGTGTCTCCACTAGAGGGCGTGCCTGTATAGACGTAGCATTAGCGCAGTGTCTCCACTAGAGGGCGTGCCTGTATAGAAGTAGTATTAACACAGTGTCCTCACTAGAAGGTGCGTCTGTATAGAAGTAGTGTGAGCGCAGTGTCTCCACTAGAGCGTGTGCCTGTATAGAAGTAGCATTAGCGCATTGTCTCCACTAGAGGGCGCGTCTGTATAGAAGTAGTGTGAGCTCAGTGTCTCCACTAGAGGGCATGGCTGTATTGAAGTAGTAAGCAAGTAATATTAGCGCAGTGACTCCACTAGATTGTGCGTCTGTAAAGAAGTAGCATTAGCGCAGTGTCTCCACTAGAGGGCGTGCCTGTATAGAAGTAGTGTTAGTGCTGTGTCTCCACTAGAGGGCGTGCCTGTATAGAAGTAGCGTTAGCGTTGTGTCTCCACTAGAGGGCGTGCCTGTATAGAAGTAGTGTTCGTGCAGTGTCTCCACTAGAGGGCGTGCCTGTATAGAAGTAGCGTTAGCATTGTGTCTCCACTAGAGGGCGTGCTTGTATAGAAGTAGTATTAACGCAGTGTCTCCACTAGAGGGCGTGCCTGTATAGAAGTAGCATTAGTGCAGTGTCTCCACTAGAGGGCGTGCCTGTATAGAAGTAGCATTGGCGCAGTGTCTCCACTAGAGGGCGTGCCTGTATAGAAGTAGCATTGGCGCAGTGTCTCCACTAGAGGGCGTGCCTGTATAGAAGTAGCATTTGCGCAGTGTCTCCACTAGAGGGCGTGTCGGTATAGAAGTAGTAGTAGCACAGTGACTTTACTAGAGGGCATGGCTGTATTGAAGCAGCAAGCAAGTAGTATTAGCTCAGTGTCTCCACTAGAGGGCGTGTCGGTATAAAAGTAGTATTAGCGCAGTGACTTTACTAGAGGGCATGGCTGTATTGAAGCAGCAAGCAAGTAGCATTAGCACAGTGTCTCCACTAGAGGGCGTGCCTGTATAGAAGTAGTATTAACGCAGTGTCTCCACTAGAGAGTGCGTCTGTATAGAAGTAGTGTGATCTCAGTGTCTCCACTAGAGGGCATGGCTGTATAGAAGTAGCATTAGCGCTGTGTCTCCACTAGAGGGCGTGCCTGTATAGAAGTAGTGTTAGCGCAGTGTCTCCACTAGAGGGCGTGCCTGTATAGAAGTAGTGTTAGCGCAGTGTCTCCACTAGAGGGCGTGCCTGTATAGAAGTAGTATTATCGCAGTGTCTCCACTAGAGGGCGTGCCTGTATAGAAGTAGTATTATCGCAGTGTCTCCACTAGAGGGCGTGCCTGTATAGAAGTAGTGTTAGCGCAGTGTCTCCACTAGAGGGCGTGCCTGTATAGAAGTAGTATTAACACAGTATCCTCACTAGAAGGTGCGTCTGTATAGAAGTAGTGTGAGCGCAGTGTCTGCACTAGAGGGCGTGCCCGTATAGAAGTAGTATTAACGCAGTGTCTCCACTAGAGGGTGCATCTGTATAGAAGTAGTGTGAGCTCAGTGTCTCCACTAGAGGGCATGGCTATATTGAAGTAGTAAGCAAGTAATATTAGCGCAGTGACTCCACTAGATTGTGCGTCTGTATAGAAGTATCATTAGCGCAGTGTCTCCACAAGAAGGCGTGCCTGTATAGAAAAAGTGTTAGCGCAGTGTCTCCACTAGAGGGCGTGTCGGTATAGAAGTAGTATTTGTGCAGTGACTTTACTAGAGGGAATGGCTGTATTGAAGCAGCAAGCAAGTAGTATTAGCACAGTGTCTCCACTAGAGGGCACGTCTTTACAGAAGTAGTATTAGCGCAGTGACTTTACTAGAGGGCATGGCTGTATTGAAGCAGCAAGCAAGTAGTATTAGCACAGTGTCTCCACTAGAGGGCATGCCTGTATAGAAGTAGTGTTAGCGCAGTGTCTCCACTAGAGGGCGTGCCTGTATAGAAGTAGCATTAGCGCAGTGTCTCCACTAGAGGGCGTGTCGGTATAGAAGTAGTATTAGCGCAGTGACTTTACTAGAGGGCATGGCTGTATTGAAGCAGCAAGCAAGTAGTATTAGCTCAGTGTCTCCACTAGAGGGCGTGTCGGTATTAAAAGTAGTATTAGCGCAGTGACTTTACTAGAGGGCATGGCTGTATTGAAGCAGCAAGCAAGTAGTATTAGCGCAGTGTCTCCACTAGAGGGCACGTCTGTACAGAAGTAGTATTAGCGCAGTGACTTTACTAGAGGGCATGGCTGTATTGAAGCAGCAAGGAAGTAGTATTAGCACAGTCTCTCCACTAGAAGGCGTGCCTGTATAGAAGTAGTATTAACGCAGTGTCTCCACTAGAGGGTGCATCTGTATAGAAGTAGTGTGAGCTCAGTGTCTCCACTAGAGGGCATGGCTATATTGAAGTAGTAAGCAAGTAATATTAGCGCAGTGACTCCACTAGATTGTGCGTCTGTATAGAAGTATCATTAGCGCAGTGTCTCCACAAGAAGGCGTGCCTGTATAGAAAAAGTGTTAGCGCAGTGTCTCCACTAGAGGGCGTGTCGGTATAGAAGTAGTATTTGTGCAGTGACTTTACTAGAGGGAATGGCTGTATTGAAGCAGCAAGCAAGTAGTATTAGCACAGTGTCTCCACTAGAGGGCACGTCTTTACAGAAGTAGTATTAGCGCAGTGACTTTACTAGAGGGCATGGCTGTATTGAAGCAGCAAGCAAGTAGTATTAGCACAGTGTCTCCACTAGAGGGCATGCCTGTATAGAAGTAGTGTTAGCGCAGTGTCTCCACTAGAGGGCGTGCCTGTATAGAAGTAGCATTAGCGCAGTGTCTCCACTAGAGGGCGTGTCGGTATAGAAGTAGTATTAGCGCAGTGACTTTACTAGAGGGCATGGCTGTATTGAAGCAGCAAGCAAGTAGTATTAGCTCAGTGTCTCCACTAGAGGGCGTGTCGGTATTAAAAGTAGTATTAGCGCAGTGACTTTACTAGAGGGCATGGCTGTATTGAAGCAGCAAGCAAGTAGTATTAGCTCAGTGTCTCCACTAGAGGGCGTGTCGGTATTAAAAGTAGTATTAGCGCAGTGACTTTACTAGAGGGCATGGCTGTATTGAAGCAGCAAGCAAGTAGTATTAGCGCAGTGTCTCCACTAGAGGGCACGTCTGTACAGAAGTAGTATTAGCGCAGTGACTTTACTAGAGGGCATGGCTGTATTGAAGCAGCAAGGAAGTAGTATTAGCACAGTCTCTCCACTAGAAGGCGTGCCTGTATAGAAGTAGTATTAACGCAGTGTCTCCACTAGAGGGTGTGTCTGTATAGAAGTAGTGTGAGCTCAGTGTCTCCACTAGAGGGCATGGCTGTATTGAAGTAGTACGCAAGTAATATTAGCGCAGTGACTCCACTAGATTGTGCGTCTGTATAGAAGTAGTGTTAGCGCAGTGTCTCCACTAGAGGGCGTGCCTGTATAGAAGTAGCATTAGCGCAGTGTCTCCACTAGAAGGCGTGCCTGTATAGAAGTAGTGTTAGCGCAGTGTCTCTATTAGAGGCCGTGCCTGTATAGAAGTAGCAATTGGAGATAACCCCCTTCCTTTCGTTCTTGTTAAGGAATGGAGCAGCCATGTAACCTGCCACACTCACCGTTCTTGTTTATATTGTTTTCTGAGTCACTGTGAGGACTCCAGAGTATTAAAGTGATACTAAAGGTTCAATATTTTTTTTTTTTTAAATAACAAACATGTCATACTTACCTCCAATGTGCAGTTCGTTTTGCACAGAGTGGCCCTGAACGCCATTTTCTGGGGTCCCTTGGCAGCTCTCTCGGCTCCTCCCCGCAAAAGCTAACCCCCTCTGGGTAGCTCTCTCCCGAGGGGGTTACCTTGCGGGCGCGCTCCCATGTCATACACTTCGTATATGACTCGGTCCCGCCCCCTGGCACCTGCATCATTGGATTTGATTGACAGCAGCGCAAGCCAATGGCTGCGCTGCTATCAATCTATTCAATGATGAGCCGAGAAGCCTGGGCAAATATCGAGCGCTTTCTTGACGCGGGACTTTCCAGGGCACAGGTAAGTAAAATGGGGGGCTGGGCGGCCAGTAATAGTCAGATGTTTTTTCACCTTAATGCATTAAGGTGAAAAAGCATGAACCTTTACAACCCCTTGAAATAAACAAATGAAAAGGGGGAGTTGTAGGCCCTTCCAGGTATTCTTAATTGTAGGTAGTCTTCCAAAATACTACACATTTAGCTTAACCCTTTACCTGCCAATAAGGTGACTAATATGCTGACAGCAGTGTTGGCATGTAAAGAACCACCATGTAAACAAATACCCCGCTGCTATAGCTACCAGCTGCTGGCTTTTTTAGTAAAAGTGATTTAGGAGACTATAAAGACACCCAATTACTCCTACATGCTCCAAAAAAACAGTAGCAAAATGACCTTGTGACATTAACAAAGTAACTGCCACCGCTTCTTTCAGAGAATTTTTTATATTTTGGGAGTTTTAAGTAATCTTCCAGCCTAAAATAGTTAAAATGTTTAAAATATGAAAAATTAATTGCTCTGGCATCCAAAGAGGTTAAAGGGGATGTATAATCTTTTCAAAGATTTTTGCATGTACCTGTAAAAGAAATCAACTTGATATAAATAATCTTATCACTATTATTTGTATTTATTTTTTAAAGCAATAGTGTCTATATAATCCATTGCTAGTCCATATCCTGGTGAGTGCAGGGTGTTTTGGGCATGCCCTCTAGGGGGCATCAGCAAGCTGCCCACCACTAAAACTACTTTGATGTGGAGAACGGTGCTGAGGTCACCATGTCAGCGTCACATTCTGCATCAACGGACAGTAGACCATGTCTGAGAAAACACTGGACAGGAATAGCAGAAAACGACCTATTGACTTGACAGTAATAATCATCAAATAATGGAACAGAAACAATGTGACACTTTGTATCATACATTTATTTTTGCAGAACACAACCTCAACATGAAATATACTACATTACTTTAGCCTTGATGCCTTCTGGAGGATTTCAGTTCAGTTTGGTTTTCCTATTTTTAGCTTAAATTTCCTTTAGTATCTGGAAATAAAAATAATATAGGAGAGGAACATCGTTATGCCCTAAAACATTGTCAAAAGTACACTTATTAATAGCTATAAGTCAGCCGTACACTACATGGTTATAACTCCTCAAAAAGGCCCTGTCCCCTGTACTTATCGTGGCTATAACCAGTGGCGGGTGTTTTTTTTTTTTGGGGGGGGGACAGCAAACAATACACCCCCCATGGGTCAGTTGGGTTGCAAACCGTGGTCGGTTGGCCCCGCACTTACCCCATCTATGGCATGGGCAGCACTTCCCTCTGGGTGGCGGCTTCCCCTGCGTCTCCTCCCTCCTCCTTCTTCCTAGGCCAATAGGATTGCTTCTCCTTTTGGCCAATCGGAAAACGGGTCTCAAGACCTGCTATTCGCTATTGTCACACAACTGGGTGGGCTCGGGGTACAGTGCTCTGCTTACTCACTGTATGCAAGCGGCGCTCGCACAGAGAACACAGGCGCCCGCCTTGCTCCCTCCCCTGCTTCCCAATTGGCAGGAGGAAGGGAACCAATGAGCCAGGACTTAAACTGCAGCAATGAATCTTGGGACATGTAGACCAGCTGCCCTCAGGATCAAAGGAAGAAAAGGAGACCATCTTGTCTGCCTGCGGGGAGAGACGCCACAAGGCAAGGGGAAGACTGGACCTAGGGGGAGAGGTGTTGCATACCAGGCATCAACACCCCCCCCGTTGAGCAGTCAGTGTCCACCTTGTTACCCAGATACTGCCAGTATACTGCAATTGTACTCTACCAAGTAGGATACCTAAGTGCACCAACTGAAAAGTGGCTAGCTGAAGATTCAAGGCCTTCTTCTCCCTGGGGATTGAAGTTACTGGTGTCATATGGGCGCACACACATATACCCAGGGCTCAGTATAAGTAGTGCATGAGTGGGGTAATTTGAACTTGGGAGTTACATTATTGAGTGCTGCAATAGGTATTGTGTTTATGGTCCTGTGGTGTCAGGGGACAGAAGAGAGAGGTCTGACATAAGAGAGAGTCATTCCTCTGCTCACTTCCTGCCTTCATTTATAGAACACAATTTAAGTAGAGTTGCGACCAATCTGTTATGTTGTTTGCTATCTTGAGATTTCTCATTGTTAAAGTGTTTGCCTCTGCTCTTGGGGTTATTGGCTGTTGAGGAATCCCCTGAAAGCAGCCTGATGGTGTTGTGGAGATTTTTATGGAGATGTATTTAATATGTATTGTCATAGTGTCACCCAGTGTTAGTACTTCCGCAACCCGCTCTAAAAGAGCTGATTGGGGTAGTCTGAGGCTGGTTGAATCCCGTCTGATAGGGGAAAACGTCTTGAGGTTGCAGTGTGATGTTTGCAGGGTGCGGATATGTCCGCCAACGGGGGCCCTCTGTGCATTAGCACGGACGATCGTTAAGGAGGGGATATGCTCGCTCTGCAATGACATCATTGGTTATAGACAGATGCGTGCTCTTGTCTCTGCTGTGTCTGATCAACATTGGTTGGAATTTGTAGCACGTGTCTGCAGATAGCCTCCCTCCCCCATTCAATAATAGTATAATCTGAATATGTGTTATTCTATGGAATAGCGCAGAATAAGGATTCCTATCAACGGTAACTTTAGCCATCATACGTTATTGTATTCATTGTATGTATTATTGTATTGAATCCTTTAATCTATATTTCTTGAGTGGGATTCATGTACGGCAACCTGTTGGAAGGGATGTCCTTGTATTGCCATTTTCCTGTGTGGAAGGGACATCCTGTGATGTCCCCGCCCATGGGGGAGGGGATTGGTTGCTGCAGCCAATCACCTCCTGTGTGAGATCTTTTGAGTTTAATAAAAGCCTATGATTAGGCGTCGGCTTGGGAGTCATGCTGGCCTGCTGAGATGCGAACATAAGCTGTGTGATGCTGCCTTTTTGGGATGAATGATGGGACGAATGAACGGTGAGTGGATCTTAGCAACTTAACTTAAAGATAGCATTATTGCAAAGAGATGAAATCTGATGTGTGCTTAGATAGCACAGGAATTATAGGCTGTGTGCTCTGCAAGCAACCAATAATTCCACGACAGGATGGCGACTCTGATTGGACCAATTGCGGCCTCTTTGAGCATCACATCAGCAGAGGGGGAGAGTGGACCTGCGATGTGATGTGTGAAGAGGCTGTACTTTGTAAAAGAACACATTTTTCGTCTTTTTGAAATAATGCTGTATGCTTGCAGTATGAGAGATGCGTGTATGTCTGCGAATCCGATTGTGTGTGTGTGTCTGTGAATCCGATCGTGCGTGTGTGTGATTTTGTTGGGAGAGAGATCGTATACCTGTGAATCCGATTGTATGTGCCTGGATGTTTGTGTGAGAGAAGCTGAAAATGGCTGCCCCATGAGGTTTAGCGGGGGAGGGGCAGGCAGCATGGCTATCACTGCCAACATGTTTGAAAGTTGTGTATCTATTGACTTTCCAATTTTCAGAACAAAGTTGTGTGTAGTGTTTGTGCCTGTGTGAATGCTGATGGAAACTGTATATTGTGTATGAAATGAAGGTATAGATGTGGGATTATTCAGCCTGCAATGTGTGTTTGGTTGAGCTTTTTGTATTTCTCAGAGGCTTGTTTGTGAGCCATGTGCTTGAATGGGGGAAGGGCTTGCCCACTGTTTTGTGTTGCAGGGGCTGTGCCCTGAGGGAAAGAAACTCTGAGCAGACATGCAGGCAACATTGTACTGTATGTGTGTGGTGAATATCTCAGAGTATATTAACTTAGAGAAATGAATATGTTTTTAATATTGTCATGTAACTAACATTTTTTTTCAATGGGCAGTTCAGTGGCCAAAGGGTCTTAAAATGTATTAGGAGCCTTGTGGAGTGTAGCTGACTCAAGACACACTTTTCAGTGGATTTTGATGATTAAAGAAAAAAAAAGTTTCAATGGTGTAGTCAGTCTTTGTGCAGAAAAACATTTTTAGTTCTCTAGTGAAGAAATCCTGGTTTTGGCGGCAAAAACTGCATGTGGTGGCCATCTTGTGGTCTGCCATGCTGTCATGGTCGTCAGCAGCCATCTTGAGAGATGCAGTTTCTCTTTGGCCTGTGGGCATCATATAAGGGAAGGTGCAGCCACCTTTCTTTTGGGCACCACTATACCATGTGGCATTCGTCTGCTATTTCGCTGGTGGAATTTCTCAGCCTTTGGGGCAGATTTTGATGTTTGGTGCGAATGTAGTGCGGTCTTTTCTGCGTTGGAACCTGGTGGAGGCCATTTGTGTTTTTCTTTGTGTGGGGGAACCAATGTGGTGTTCATTGTGACGTCCCATGCTGGTTTTGGCGGGAAAAATTGCATGGCGCCATTGTTGTTGTTGTCCATGAGACTTGCGATGGTTCATCCACCATTCATGGGTTTGCCTCTGGTAGGCTGTTGCCTTACCTTTGTTTGCTGATGTCACTGTGTGTTGCATGGTCATCTGCTGATCTCAGCTTGTGATTTTGCAGGATTTATGCCTTTGCAGTGGGACTATTAATCCATCATTTTTAGCTCTATGATTCAGTATTGTGGTTTAATTTTGGGGGTTTTTATTGCATCATCTGGGCATTCATCTGGACTTTTGTCATATGTTTTATAATCATTGGCCATTGTTTTTTTGGTATCTAGTGGTTGGTGCACATCAGCCCCTGGATACTGTGTTGGCATTTGTTGATTGGCGCAGTTTTGTCCTGTTTTATGCGTTTGCTAGATTAAATAGTTTTTCTAAGCATCGCCTTTTGAGTTGAGTGGTATCTTGAGATAGCGCGGTTTTACCCCGAGGGGCCACAATGTGCTTGCGGACACACGCACATGCTGGGGCCTATTTATGGATGGGATCTGGCTGACCTACCAGCATTTGGAGTGTGGGAGGAGGCCAACGCAGACACAGGGAGGACATGCAAACTCCATGCAGGTGGTAGGATGGGGATTTCTCTGTTTTCATTTAAGTGAATGTAAGCTATTGCAGGGTCAGCTGACTTTGCAGTATATGAGCGGCGGTTTTTTGTATTGGATTTTGGTTTTAAAAAAAAACTTCACTTTACACTGAATTTTGATAGATTGTAAGACTAACAGAGTTTTTGTACAATGATGTGTTTTCATGTTTAAATATTTGGGAGTTTCCCAGAGGGCAATTCATTTTTTGAGGCTTGTATTGTATAGCCTGTAGAGGAGAAGTGGGGGTTTGGTCGAAACTCCTAGAGCCATCTTTTTGCAGGAGTTTTGTATTTCCGTCTCAACTTGTGGTTTTGCTTGCAGGGGATGTTTGGGTCAGGACCCTCCCATTTACAAAGGGGGGTTTTATTCCATTTTCTTGACAAGGTTTTAAATTGTTGAAATATATAATGTGTAGCCATGGATTTTTTGGAGTCTTGATAGACAAGGCGATTAGGGCTAAGGCCTCCCCTCCCCCTCCCTCTTCCTGAACAATTGATATGTAAATAAACCAGTTTGGTTTTTTTAAGTAGCTGAGCATGTAACCGGAAGTTTCTTTTCAGCATTTATATATCGGCAGAAAGTTGGTGGGAGGAGCTTGGGGTTGTCTGAAAGGTTGGGCAGTGAGATTTGTGTTTGGAAGGAAGATGGAAAGCATTTTTGCGTTTAAAAGTGTTTTATATTTTGTTCCAGTTTTGTGAAGTTTTGTACTGTAATACAGTTTTGGGTAGAGAGAAAAACAGGGGGGCATTACCATTGTTTTATCATCTAGATACAGAGAGAAGCCACATTGTTCTGCAGGTGGTAAACTGGCGTAAGTGTTCTGTGAGGTTTAGTCTGACAACGCAGTGTATGGGTGTATAGCGGAAAATGCTTGTGTATGCATGCACTGTGAGGGGTAGAGGCCTAATTCGGGGGGTTGATCTGTGGTTGTTGCTGTAGTTCCAAAAGTGTTGGGACAACAAGCCATAAAGTTGACGCCTCGGTTAGGGTTTCTAGTTGGAGGACTTGACCATATAGTGGTTGTAGTTCTTCAATCCACCGTATAAGAAGACACCGGGCGGTGCTCTCCGAAAATGGGTGCAACGGTTTAACCTGGACGCAGGTTTAAGACGATAAGCCGATTCGAATCGCCATGGACACAAGGAGGTCTGTGCAAAGGGAAGGAATGGAGGCTTCACACAGTCAGACGGTCACACAGTGCACAAAGCCTAGTTTTGGGGCAAAGGCCTTTGAACCTCAAAAAGATTAACATAGGTGGTCCAAGGATACTATTTTGGGTATCCCTCTGGAATGGATGTAGTTGAGCTGTGGCTTCAGAAATCTGTAATGAGTGTTGATGGAGGTGTAGTACACGCTTTTGTGATTCTCAGAGGAGGAATGGTGTTTAAATTCTCATGCCCGTTTGTTTGAACTTTGTATGGCTGGTCCATGTAAGGTTCTCGAGCTGCTCTCATGTTCCCATTGTATTTTTTTCTATTGCTGAAAGAGTGAAGGGAGAATTCTGGCTGTTTTTGTTTTTTCATTTGTGGTTTTGAAGACTATGAAGTATCTCCCCCACATTTGTATCGGAATGTTTGTATGTAGTAACGTGAATATGTTCGAACTTACCGCGGCGATCCTTCGATGCGTCGCGGCTGTTGTATTTTTGTAGGAACGGGAAAAGTAAGGGTTACAGAGGGTTTCATTTGAATCGGTTTTGAAAGAATGTCATTGACAATTTACCAATGTACAGGAATGTCATTATCGTTTACCATTCTTTGCAGGTTAAATATGAAGGATAGAGTAATGATTTTGCTTATAAGTATTTTTCAGGTCCAAGGAGTTTGTACACAGAGAACAGGTGTATGTAGACAGCGGTACATATGGATAAATACATGAGTCTAAGGGAGGTAAAAGTATCATAGGTTATTTCATTGTTTCTTTTTTCCTGCACCACGCATTTCTTCCTTCAGTCTGTAATGAGGAAGAAAAGGTGGAGAATGATAAATGTAAGTGAGTTTTTTTCAAACTAATAATAACCTCTGTAATTCTAACCAAGTTTGTGCCAAGACTGTCTTTCTTTGATAGAATTTGAATCGGCAAGCAGCAGTCTGGTGAAGTAGGTTCCCATCCCAGAGGCTAAGAACCTTTTGTCAATGGTTCCAGGTATTGTAAGCCACGCACAGGTTATGCAGTGACCACAGTCCCGATGTCTGGGTTATTGTCATATGAGGGTTGTTTGGAGGTCAATCAAAACCAGGGTCGTACTTTCCTCATTAGCTGTCACTTATATTCTCGGCTGATGGGGTGGGTGCGATCATTGTGACATGAACTTCAAAATGTCCACCACAGGGTTCACGAGTCCCTCCTGGACCCTGACTCAATAATCAGTTTACATTCTTTCCAACCAGGTGACTGGGTCGTTGTAAAGAAGCTTGAGGGATGAGACCACGCCAGCCACTGCAAGAAGCTGCTCAACCACACCAAAGAATGAGGAGTATCTTTGTTTATTTATATTTTTGTTGTTTAGTAAATTTTAGCAAGGGTAACGATGAAAATCATCCCAAGTTATTATGTAAAGTGTATGTCCTGACTAGCTCAGAAAGCGAACAGGACCGATGGTCTGTTCTGAGTCTTCACCGAGTTTTAGTCCCCAGCGATGACAGAGGTACATGCCATTTATAATGTTATTATGGGTATGAGGAGTTTTGACAAACTAGTGAAGACAACAGACACTTGTCAATGGAATCTAACGATGCATTTTTAGAGGGTAAAATTGGTTAGTTTTAATGGCTCTGCCTCTTGTCGGTTTGGGTATCTAGGCAGCCCACAAGTGTGTTTGAACTTTAGTTTGGTGTTTCTGTGGATCTGCAGCTTATAAAGGTAATTCCCCCAAAGCAAGAGGTTCATGCGTGATGGTGAAGCTGTCCCAGCATCTTATGTCGCGGCCGATCGCGAGGATCTGATGGCACAGGAAATTAAGAATGGCAGGGACAGCTAGAAGGGATTTGTTCACCAACCCCGACCAGGTCTGGGCATGGTGTCCTGCATGTGGGGGGGGGCTCGGGCTTGGGATACGATTGAACAATTCTCATCCGTTAAGGATAGGGTTCTTCATGTAATTGTTGTAGCCAGAGCTGTAGCTAAGTGAAGGTTGGGAGTCTATTTTAAGGGTCTGGGAATCTTTGGGGATCTAATTTTTATTTTACAGCAGATCGTGGTTAAAGGAAGTGGGAATATATATACTCATGTCGTTTTATTTCTATTCTTTCTATGTCGTGACGAGGTGCTCCTGTTGCCGGATTTGACGCGTGACCAGAGTTTCCTTGATGAGACGCCCCGAAACCGGACCCACATACAAGACACAGAGGATCACAGACCGATCGGCGATTACTACAGCTCACCATGTCGTGTCCTCCTTTATAAGTCATGCCCCTGAAGAGTAGAGTCTACATGTCAAGCCGTGTTTTCCTTTTTATGGACTAAGGACTGATTCATTTACAGGTGTAAGAAGCATATCAAATTTCATCGATGGACACATGGGGTGCATATGACAAAAAAGGGAGGACTGTTGTGGAGATTTTTATGGAGATGTATTTAATATGTATTGTCATAGTGTCACCCAGTGTTAGTACTTCCGCAACCCGCTCTAAAAGAGCTGATTGGGGTAGTCTGAGGCTGGTTGAATCCTGTCTGATAGGGGAAAACGTCTTGAGGTTGGAGTGTGATGTTTGCAGGGTGCGGATATGGATGAGAGCTTTTTTCCCTCAGCCAGGGTTATGGATGGGTCTTTCAGCATGATAATGACCCAAAACACACCCCCAAGGCAACAAAGGAGTGGCTCAAGAAGAAGAACGTTAAGGTCATGGAGTGGCCCAGCCAGTCTACAGACTTTAATCCTATAGAAAATTTATGGAGGGAGCTGAAACTTTGGATTGCCAAGTGACAGCCAAGAAAAGTTAAGGATTTAGAGAAGATCTGTAAAGAAGAGGGGCCAAATTCCCTCCTGAGATGTGTGCAAACCTGGTCACCAACTACAAGAAACGTCTGACCTCTGTGCTTGCCAACAAGGGTTTCTCCACCAAGTACTAAGTCATGTTTTGCTTAGGGATCAAATACTTATTTTACTCTCTGAGCTGCAACTCAGTTTATAACATTTGTATCATGTGTTTTTCTCTGGAATGTTTTTTTCCCCTGAAACACTTGAGTTGGCAGCTGGTGCCCCTGGAGGTTTTTTGTTGCCAAGGTGGAAGCGGCGCATGGGAATACGGGGGGGGGTGGTAAACACCCTCGTCCCCAGCCATCTTCAGGGGGTATTTCTGATGCAGAGCTAGGCCCGGCTGTGGCTCATGGCCCGGGTTCTGAGACATCAGAGACTGCAGACCGTGACCGGTCGGACAGTGAGAATGACTCCAAGTCCAGGTCAGCACGCGAAAAGGCTTTTGGTATCTGACCTTACCACTGCAAGATTGGAGAATACTGCAGAAACAGCAAACACACCGGTCCCCTTTGGGTTCCGTAAAACCGACCCGCATTGCTAGGGTGTTTCATTGTGTGTCTTATCGTGATAAGCCTTTGTACAAGGAGTGGGGAAACCCACTGAAGGTTTTTTTTGCAACTCCCAAAAATTTTTTTGCGGTTCGGTACCCCTTGAGGAGAGTTTCCTGAAAGAAGGGACCTCTCCCCCGATAGTGCACCCCCCTGTGTCCAGACTTAATAAGTTACCAAGATTCCAGTGGAAGGGGCTCCTTTCTTCAGGGACACTCGCTACCTATACACAGTGGGGGGCTCAGCAGTGCGTCCAGAACTGGCGGGGGTTTTTATGATGGCTCAGACACTGACTGAGTACGCAAAGCGGCTACTCCAGGGGTTAAAGGCACGGGAGACTCCTCTGAGCGAGGTAGCGCTGATCGACCAGTTGTTACTGGGCCTTGAGTCTGTCTGCGAGTCAGATATGGATACTATTCCCTTGCTGTCTTGAGCCTCCGTTTATGCGGTCTGTGGACCAATCTTCCTAGAAGGCCCTGTTGGAGCTGCCCTTTTAAGGTGACAGAATTTTTGGGGCCTCTCTGGATGACATCATCTAAGATGCCACAGGTGGTAAGAGCACATTGCTTCTGCAATCCAAAAAAGGTAAGGAGCCACGCCATAGGCTAGGGCCCTCCTTCACCACGCACAAGCGGTTCTTTCGTCCTCCTAGTGCAGCAAGTAAACGACCCCAGGCCGATAAAGCACCTGCTGAGGGACAGTAGCGTCCCTGGGTTCGCTAGCCCAACCTTGCTTGCCTACCAAACTGATTTTTTTCCCTCTAAACCGCCAGTTTCAGCCGACTTGTCGGGAAGCCCTACATGGGGCGGTCCAAGACCTGCTGAGATGCAGGGTGGGCCTTCCTGTCTTAGTACAGGAACGGGTTCAGGGGTTCTACTCAAATCTGTTCGTAGTGCTGAAGAAGGAGGGGGTTCGTCCTATCTTGGATCTCAGGACCCTCAACTGCTTTGGGAAAGTACAAAGAAGGGAGTTGGCTCGCTCTGTTGTCGCTGCCCTCCATCCGGGGGATTTTCCGGCATCCTTGATCTTCAATGCATGGGCTATGCATTTTGCTTCCCATGTTGCCTTTTAATATATGAACTGTGATCACTTTTTATCTTTGTATGTTGGTGTTTTTCTGATTAAAAACCCAGTTTTTTTGACCTACACCATTGAAGCCCTGTATCTTTTTCTTTTCTTTGCATGAAACCGTTGAGGAAAAGTTTTTTCAGTTTTCTCCAGTTGGTCCTTTCACAATACCCTTGTAGGGGTATTTTCTATCCAAGTTTGATCGTATCCCATTGCCCGGTTGAATACCAAGATCCAGAACACTAATCTTCTGGTAAGATCTCCAGAGTCCAGCCTTGAGGGTATTGGAGACCCGAGAAGTATTGCATCCATCAGTTCTATCCAGGATTGAGGACATCTGATCGTCTAGCCGGTATACCTCAGCATCCATCAGAGATCCTGGGACGTTCCTGTGGAGCAGCCGTTGGAGATACTCTCAAGCTCGATTGATCCGCTGTCGTATGACATTCGGGTCCAACGTTTCTGGTAAGCACACATGAATGTCATCATCCACGTGAAGAATTTTGTCAGAATTTTTACGTCCATTCCTTGTCATCTATCCACTGTTTTGGACACTCATTACTTTGTCCAGTATCGTGGACACTTTTTATATATTGGGTAGGGCGTTCAGCCTGCTCCTTCTTCCCTTTTTTTCGTGCATTTCCATTTATGGTCACACTTGAGTTACAGTCCAGCTTTTACTGGCCTATATGTAGCGCTGTACTATTACCTTCCAAGGACGCATGCTTGCATGTCTCCATATGCACCAGGCATCAGAGACGTCTGCGTTGGCGGCCGGGGAAGACCACTACCAAGGGTGACTCTCCTCTTTGGCCTGGCATCGGTACCAAGGGTGTTCACCAAGGTGCTTGCCCCGATTCAGGCCCTACTAAGACAGCGTGGCATCGCTATCATGGGCAATTGGACGATCTTCTTCTGAGGGTCACTTCAAACTTAAGGTTAGAAGTGAGCGTGTCTATAACTTGTCAGACCTTCTGATACTTGGTTGGGTGCTGAACACTCAGAGGTCCGTATTGGTATCATCCCAACTCCTAGTGTGTCTAGGGTTTCTTCTGGACTCCTCAGAGGCGTAAGTTTTTTTCTCCTTGGGGGGAAAGTTGCAGACCCTTCGGGCTGCGGTGCGGCAGTTGACATCCCAAAGAGGAGCTGTCACGCCACTTTTGCAGGCGAGTCCTGGGCCTCATGGTAGCCTCCTTCGAGGCGGTATCATAGGCACTATTTCACACGCAAGTGTTACAGAAGGTAACTCTGTCCTGAAGGGTCAAGTGTCCTTCATCCCTGGATTATCGAAATCCGTGTGAGACACCTAATCAGGACCTCCCTAGTTGGTGGCCGACATCGCCGGCATTTCTGTCTGGGAAGTTGTTCCTTCCTTTTTACTAGATGGTGGTCACGGCGGACGCCTGTCTTCCCGGTTGCAGAGGAGTCTGAGGAGCTCAGTCAACCTGGGTCGCTGGACTCCGGAGGAATCCCATTGCAGATCATGGCCCGAAATTCAGGCGATCTGGCTTTACCTCTCCACATGTTCTCAGTGGCTACAGGGGCGTCCAGTCAGAATCCAGTCGAATAAACACCACAGTTGTGGCGTATGTCAAGCATCAGGGAGGAACAAGCAGCTCTGCTGCAACATTGGAGGTCGCTCACCTCCTAAGGGGGGGACAAAAAGGAGCATACCAGGCCTGTCGGCCGTATACATTCCGGGTGTGGAAAACTGGCAGGCGAACTACCACTTGAGTTGACCAGATGCTGGACCAAGGAGAATGGTCTTTTCAACCGGAGCGGTTTCAGCTCCTTTATCAGAGGGGAATGTAAATTGAAATTACACAGTGAAGGAAGTTCCCCGCTCAAGCCAATGACGTAGGCGGGTCCGACATACCGAGGGGGCGGACCTGATGGAGAACTGCTCTCACTTTGGTAATACATGTATAGACCCGCCCCTTCTCATGTTCCGCATCTGGTCCGCTGAGCGTACCTGATGGGGAACTTTAGAAGGGGCGGGTCTATACATTTAAAATACTGAGAGGGAGTTCCCCATCAGGTCCGCTCAGGCACAACCAATGAAGGACAGCGCTGGACATCGGGATCACCGCGGGACACTGGATTTCACCGCTGGAATGTTTTTTTTTTTTTTTTTAAATAAAGGACTTTTTCAAGGTGTTTGTACCCCTACCATTTCACGAAGAAAGCGTAAAAAAATGTTTAAAAAAACACACAATGTACCCCTTACCAATTCACATAGGGGGGGGGGCCGGGATCTGGGGGTCCCCTTTGTTAAAGGGGTCTTCCAGATTCCGATAAGCCCCCCGCCCGCAGACCCCCACAACCACCGGGCAAGGGTTGTGGGGATGAGGCCCTTGTCCCCATCAACATGGGGACATCCTCCCCATGTTAAGGGCATGTGGCTTGGTACGGTTCAGGAGGGAGGGGGGGCCGCTCTCTCGTCCCCCCCTTTTCCCCTGCGGCCGGCCAGGTTGCGTGCTCGGATAAGGGGTCTGGTATGGATTTTTAGGGGGACTCCACGCCATTTTTTTTTTAAATTTGGGGTGGAGTTCCCCTTAAAATCCATGCCAGATCTGAAGGGTCTAGAATGGATATTTGGGGGAACCCCACCTCAATTTTTTTTAAATTTGCGGCGGGGTTCCCCTTAATATCCATTCCAGACCTGAAGGGCCTGGTAATTGAATTCTGGGGAACCCCCACGCTTTTTTTTTATTTTTTTATCAATGACTTTTGTATGTATTGCCGGGAGCCGACAATTCATTAATAGCCGCGAGTCAGTTTTAAATGCATTTTTTTCTTTCAAAAATGACATTTTTTGCAGGGACAGTTCTAAGCACGGGAAACATGCGCCACTTTACATGCATATCATACACACCCCCCAGGTACGAAATTTAAAGGAATATTTCACTTTTATTTTTTCATTTTAAGCATTATTAAAATCACTGCTCCCGAAAAAACGGCCATTTTTAAAACTTCTTTTTGCATTGATACATGTCCCCTGGGGCAGGACCCCGGTCCCCAAACACTTTTTAGGACAATAACTTGCATATTAGCCTTTATAATTAACACTTTAGATTTCGAACGTTCGAGTCCATTGTATTTAATAGGGTTCTAAAGTTCACACAAACATTTTGTCTGTTCGCAGGTTCTGGTGCGAACCGAACAGGGGGGTGTTCGGCTCATCCCTGCCCACCACCATTGCTGTCATGCAGAATGATGTTACAGGCAGCATGACGTTCTCCATGGCTTCTCCAGACCTTTCCAAGTCTGTCAAATGTGCTCAGGGTGAACTTGCTCTCATTGGTGAAAAACACAGGGCGCCAGTGGCGGACCTGCCCATTCTGGTGTTCATTGGCTAATGCCAATTGCGCTCCATGGTGCCGGGCAGTGAGCACAGGGCCCATTAAAGGACATTAAGCCCTCAGTCCACCCTCAAGAAGTCTGTTTCTGATTGTTTGGTCAGAGACATTCACACCAGTGGCCTGATGGAGGTCATTTTGTAGGGCTCTGGCAGTGCTCATCCTGTTCCTCCTTGTACAAAGGAGCAGATACCGGTCCTGCTGATGGGTTAAGGACCTTCTACGACCCTATACAGCTCTCCTAGAGTAACTGCCTGTCTCCTGGTATCTCCTCCATGCTCTTGAGACTGTGCTGGGAGAAACAGCAAACCTTCTGGCATTGGCACGTATTGATGTGCTGTCCTGGAGGAGTTGGACTGTCTCTGCAAACTCTATAGGGTCCATGTATTGCCTCATGCTACCAGTAGTGACACTGACCCTAGCCAAATGCAAAACTTGTGAAAAACAGTCAGAAAATAAAAATGTCAGGGGCCTCCACCTGTAAAACCATTCCTGTTTTGGAGGTCGTCTCATTGTTGCCCATCTAGTGCACCTATTGTTAATTTCATTAACACCAAAGCAGCTGAAACTCATTAACAACACTCTCTGCTACGTAACTGACCAGATCAATATCCCAGGAGCCTAATTGACTTGATGCTATAATCTAATAAAAAAGTGTTCCTTTATTTTTTTTTAAAGCAGTGTATTTAGTTGTTTTTTTTTTGTTTTGTTTCCTTATAGTTATTCTGGCTGAAAAAAAGACAAGTTCATCTAGTTCAAACAATATAACTATGTGACTTGCCATTATTTGTCATTTCCTGTTTTTGATGATGAAAACCCCTGCAATGGTTTAATAAAAGTGAGCCAACAATCCCTAAAAGCACAGTTCTGACTGGCATGAAAACTGAGCTAACTACCCCTAAAGGTCACAACCTGAACTGTGTTTATGAAGAAATAATTCCGGGTGGCTGTACTTCCAAAAATCCTTTTATTGAAGCTTCATATGACAAGTGGTTGACAGATGGAGCAGGGGACAAAGAGGTAGACGCGTTTCGCGCAAATGTTAGCGCTTAGTCATTACAGAACTGTTTGTTTTTGTTTCACTGCTATCCAGTACTTGAATGCTTGGTGTGTACCCCACGAAAGCTTCAGATCAGTGAGGTGTATTCTTTTGAGTCACTAACCTATGAGGGAATCCTTTGAAGCTGGGAAAGATTAGATTTCCAGTCAGGTTTTTACTGCTATTTAGGGCTCCATCCTCCTAACTACCGTAACAGGGACAGGAAGCAGGCATGGGGTTGCCATAACTGGTAAAAGCCAAATTCAGTAAAGTTCTCAAAATGGAATGTGGAATCTCAGAAGTGAAAGTGGGTTCTCTGCAATGCAGTGGCGGCCCGTCCACCCTAATCCATGCACCCGGTAGTCCTGTTGAGATCATGTTTTCTACCTTGTTATTATATGATGAAAAATGTTTGTGTTTATAAACATGGCATGGTGGATTATGTTTTAGAGGGGTTGATTAGTACCTTGGTATGCTTATCTTTACTTGGGTATGTAATTGTAACGGGAAGGCCCGGGGGACTCAGAATCGCTTAGAAAGTATGAGATACCCTTGCTTCAGCTCCCCCAATGGCTCTTATGTGTCAATCACCCTGTGTCTCTATTAGGGGCACAGGGTGAATGAAAACCCCAATATGGCCTATGATGGCCATATTCAAGCTGCACATACATTGTATCTAGATTGAATGTGTACTGTGGGGGGGGGGGTGTAATCATCGCGGTGAGGAGTTAAGGTTATTTGCATTCTATTGTCTATTATGAATTAAGTCTGCTACTGTGACAATGTGGATTGGAGCTGGTCAACCGTCTGGCTGCATATTATGGGATGTTGAAGTGTCTTCTGTGAGGAGGGGGGGGGAAATCACCCCTCCTGCCTAAGACTGTTTATCAAAGGAGAAGTTTGAACACACCTGACCTGTATTACCATTGTCATTGGACAATTTAACCTGCCCTGTTCCCCAAAGGATGGGAGGGGAGGGTTTTGAAGAGAAATGTGTTACCATGTGTTTTGAAAATAAAGTCATTCCCTGTTTTGGAACTTGAATACAGAGCGTTGTCTCGTATCTGGGGGGAGAATCATTCGTATGGGGTCTTATTCGGCTGGTTGGAGTGTCTGCTGGCTGTCGTGTGGTTGGAAAGGGAATATCCTAACGGGGTTAACCGCTTTCATACTTGGGGTGCCGTTACAATTGTTGGCAAGCAGTGGGATTGATCCCCACAGCCAGAAGGACAGCTACAAGAGAACACAGGACACAATGGAGGCACAGTATGAACGGCTAAAGCTCTCCACCCTCAAAGACTTACTGGAGAACCGGGGAAGACCGGCCAACAACCGTAAGAAGAGCGACATTATCAGAGAACTAGTCGAAATGGATGGAACCGAAAGGCCCAGTGTAACAGACAGGACACCCGAAGAGGCAAGTTTTGATCGGGCTGTTAAACTAAGACTGGCACATTATGGTCCTAACCCTCCAGCGGAGATCATAGACCTAGTTATAGCGGCTGTGGAGGCAAATTTGCTACAGCAAAGAGGTGCTGCAGCAGCAGAAGTCACAGCAGCACCAACTGCAAGGAGAGGAGAGGTACAGATACCAGCCGCCATGGAAGAGGAAGTCAGAAGGAGGTTACAAGAGATGCAGATACAGCATAGAGGACCAGTATCAGAGGAGGTCCTGCTGGGATGGTCGGATTCGATCCGCTGCGAACTCTGGAAGAAAGTGCTAGCTCTCGAGCAGCAACACCAGGGAAAGGTTCTCCCCTCCATCTATGTAAGGTACTGGTCGCAGTATGATGTACGAATGCCGTTATTGGGGGAACAACCAAAGCAGGAGTGGACAACTGAGTTAAGCAGGCTGATCCGGGCAGAGATGCGGTTGGACGAGAGCTACAGAGCCCTCCGGTGGTATGTAGCCCAAGAGTGCCCATGGTCAGCGGATGACAGCCCCACGGAAGGCTTTGACTATAATGGCCTGGGATTGTTGTATTGGAGGCTGTCCAGTGACCCTGACTTTGGGAGTGATCGGGAGTGGCGTTTGGAGGAAATAATGGAGCACAGAGAGCGAAAACTGAATGTCTCGGAAGGGCACTGGGCAGAGGAAGATTTGGAGTTTCTGGCCGTTCAGGAATGGGAGCTGGAGATCGCTTACAGACAGCTGCTAGAATCTGTTCAGCAGCAGGGTGGGGCTACCTGTGCCTGGGACTATCAGGAAATACCAGTTGACAACTATGAAATCCTGGCTGAAGAATCGGCAGTGGAAAAGCTGAAGATTGCCATCCCTAAAGCCGAAGTGGATGATGTGGAGTTCCAGGGAGCTAGGGCAGTTGGCTCATCTCCCCAGCCACTGATTACAGAAGGTATGGACTTAAGGAACTGTTCAGAGGATGTTATAGATTATGCATCGCCTGCCCAAGTACTGGCAGCAGGACAAAGTATTACAGACCCCTGCTCTACACCCGTGGCAGTTTTGGAGGCCCGAGTTGAGAAGGTGATGGTTCCTCTTTCCGAGTGGATTTCGGAGATGCAGGGAGGAGAAGCAGCCATTTTCCCTCCCGAACAGTTAACCAGAGCAGATGGTGTGGAGTCCCCAGCAGAAGTGCTGGCAACCAGGCAGAGTGATAGCAACCTCTGCCCAGCACCGGAAACAACTGTGGCGTTTTAGGGAGCCGGGGCAGTTGGCCCCTCTCTCCAGCAACAAGCTGAGGTGGTAAAGCTTTTACCCCCAGCTGAATCACTGGCAGCAGGGCAGAATGCTACTGGCCGCTGCACACAACTGCCACTTGAGCGGATATCGGTGGATGGGACTGCGGTCTCCACTCACAGCAACCCAGCAGAAGAGCTGGCAACAGAGCCGAGTGCCACGGGCCTCTGCTCTCAACTAACAGAAGAGGGAGTTCCTGTGGTACTGGATGGGACTTCGGTCCTCACTGACACAACCCCAGAAAATGGTGTGACACTGGGACAGGAGGATGTCAGCCTTGCTTTGCAAGCACTCTGGGATTTTCACCTACCACAAGTGGATGGGACTTCAGTCTCCACTTGTATACCCCAGGGATGCCGGGCAGTCGACCCAGATCCCCAACAGCATGACGGACTGAGCCCAGTCACCCTGTCTTCTCTCCAGCGGCTGAAAGGACTCCAGGGAGAAGGGCCAGTCCAGGCCTCTCCCCAGCGGCGGATATATTTTCTGAGAGAGGCAGAGGTTGGCTGGGAAAGTAATGCTCTGTTTGGAGCAATTTATTTGGGGTACTGTGTGGATACCGGCATTAGAAGAAGGGACCTATGGACTAACTTCGGAGTCAACCCGTCTGGGTTCGCCTCCTGTGTTAGTCTCCTGCCGAAAGGGGAGAGATGTAACGGGAAGGCCCGGGGGACTCAGAATCGCTTAGAAAGTATGAGATACCCTTGCTTCAGCTCCCCCAATGGCTCTTATGTGTCAATCACCCTGTGTCTCTATTAGGGGCACAGGGTGAATGAAAACCCCAATATGGCCTATGATGGCCATATTCAAGCTGCACATACATTGTATCTAGATTGAATGTGTACTGTGAGGGGGGGGGGGGGTGTAATCATTGCGGTGAGGAGTTAAGGTTATTTGCATTCTATTGTCTATTATGAATTAAGTCTGCTACTGTGACAATGTGGATTGGAGCTGGTCAACCGTCTGGCTGCATATTATGGGATGTTGAAGTGTCTTCTGTGAGGAGGGGGGGGGGAATCACCCCTCCTGCCTAAGACTGTTTATCAAAGGAGAAGTTTGAACACACCTGACCTGTATTACCATTGTCATTGGACAGTTTAACCCGCCCTCTTCCCCAAAGGATGGGAGGGGAGGGTTTTGAAGAGAAATGTGTCACCATGTGTTTTGAAAATAAAGTCATTCCCTGTTTTGGAACTTGAATACAGAGCGTTGTCTCGTATCTGGGGGGAGAATCATTCGTATGGGGTCTTATTCGGCTGGTTGGAGTGTCTGGTGGCTGTCGTCTGGTTGGAAAGGGAATATCCTAACGGGGTTAACCGCTTTCATACTTGGGGTGCCGTTACAGTAATAAAGAGGTGTTTTGGATTTTAGGGCTGTGAGTCAATTATATTTTGATAAAAACAATTGGGTGTTCATATTGGATCCCCCGTGGTAGTCCATTTAGCAGTGCTGGATTATATAGTTTTCCTAAGCAGTCAGGGTTCCCTGTCAGAATGGCTTTGTTCGAGGATTATATGGGGCATATGTACCCTTAAACACAATATACTTGCTTTTACATGCCTATTTACACTCAACTAGCATATATTTGAGATCATCTACCTACCAATCAACTGGCTACATACAGCCATTTGGTGAGCTTGCCTGCCGCCAACTACCGTAGATCCTCTAAGACATCGGAGGTGACCTCCACACTGGAACCCTTGATGCGCACTACAGCTTTCTGGTCTTCTATATCCGTTTCCACCTTATTTTACCCTGAAGAAGACTTTTTTTTAGTCGAAAACATTGGGAATCTTTGGTGGTTGTACAGCAGACTTGTTTTTCTTGTTTGTCACAATAGATTCAATATTGTAGAATAGAATTGGACTGTCTAGACCAGAATTTTTATCTTTAACTTTTTTTGTACAAATAAACTTTTTCTAATTTTATATAATAACCTAGTTGGTTTGAACTCTATTGCTGCAATAAAATCCCATTGGAGATAACCCCCTTTCTTTCTTTCTTGTTAAGGAATGGAGCAGCCATGTAACCTGCCACACTCACCGTTCTTGTTTATATTGTTTTCTGAGTCACTGTGAGGACTCCAGAGTATTAAAGGTTACATTTTTTATTTTTTTTTAAATAACAAACATGTCATACTTACCTCCACTGTGCAGTTCGTTTTGCACAGAGTGGCCCTGAACACCATTTTCTGGGGTCCCTCGGCAGCTCTCTCGGCTCCTCCCCGCAAAAGCTAACCCCCCTCTGGGAAGCTCTCTCCCGAGGGGGTTACCTTGCGGGCGCGCTTCCATGTCATACACTTAGTATATGACTCGGTCCCGCCCCCTGGCACCCGCTTAATTGGATTTGATTGACAGCAGCGCGAGCCAATGGCTGCGCTGCTATCAATCTATTCAATGATGAGCCGAGAAGCCTGGGCAAATATCGAGCGCTTTCTTGACGCGGGACTTTCCAGGGCACAGGTAAGTAAGATGGGGGGCTGGGCGGCCGGTAATCATCAGATGTTTTTTCACCTTAATGCATAGGATGCATTAAGGTGAAAAAGCATGAACCTTTACAACCCCTTGAAATAAACAAATGAAAAGGGGGAGTTGTAGGCCCTTCCAGGTATTCTTAATTGTAGGTAGTCTTCCAAAATACTACACATTTAGCTTAACCCTTTACCTGCCAATAAGGTGACTAATATGCTGACAGCAGTGTTGGCATGTAAAGAACCATCATGTAAACAAATACCCCGCTGCTATAGCTACCAGCTGCTGGCTTTTTAGTAAAAGTGATTTAGGAGACTATAAAGACACCCAATTACTCCTACATGCTCCAAAAAAAAAAACAGTAGCAAAATGATCTTGTGACATTAACAAAGTAACTGCCACCGCTTCTTTCAGAGAATTTTTTATGTTTTGGGAGTTTTAAGTAATCTTCCAGCCTAAAATAGTTAAAATGTTTAAAATATGAAAAATTAATTGCTCTGGCATCCAAAGAGGTTAAAGGGGATGTATAATCTTTTCAAAGATTTTTGCATGTACCTGTAAAAGAAATCAACTTGATTTAAATAATCTTATCACTATTATTTGTATTTATTTTTTAAAGCAATAGTGTCTATATAATCCATTGCTAGTCCATATCCTGGTGAGTGCAGGGTGTTTTGGGCATGCCCTCTAGGGGGCATCAGCAAGCTGCCCACCACTAAAACTACTTTGATGTGGAGAACGGTGCTGAGGTCACCATGTCAGCGTCACATTCTGCATCAACGGACAGTAGACCATGTCTGAGAAAACACTGGACAGGAATAGCAGAAAACGACCTATTGACTTGACAGTAATAATCATCAAATAATGGAACAGAAACAATGTGACACTTTGTATCATACATTTATTTTTACAGAACACAACCTCAACATGAAATATACTACTTTACTTCAGCCTTGATGCCTTCTGGAGGATTTCAGTTCAGTTTGGTTTTCCTATTTTTAGCTTAAATTTCCTTTAGTATCTGGAAATAAAAATAATATAGGAGAGGAACATCGTTATGCCCTAAAACATTGTCAAAAGTACAAGCAGGAACTGAAGACAGTTGCAGTAGAGGCTTGGCAGAGCATCCCCAGGGATGAAACCCAGCATCTGGTGATGTCTATGCGTTCCAGACTTCAGTCTAATTGACTGCAAAGGATTTGCAGCCAAGTATTAAAAAGTGTAAATTTGATTTATGATTTTTAATCTGTCCCATTACTTTTGGTCCCTTAAAAAGTGGGAGGCACATATACAAACTGTTGTAATTCCTACACTGTTCACCTCATTTGGATGTAAATACCCTCAAATTAAAGCTGAAAGTCTGCAGTTAAAGCACATCTGTTCGTTTCAAATCCATTGTGGTGGTGTATAGAGCCAAAAAGATTAGAATTGTGTGGATGTCCCAATATTTATGGACCTGACTAACTGGTGGCTGGTTTTTAAGTGGTTAAGGAAATCTTAGAGACACCCTAGGGCACCAGAACTAGCGTCCCTATTTTATGTTTTACCCTTTATTACTTTTCTGGGGACTACTCCAAAATGTGGGATTTCTTTTTACTTTCAATAACAAGACAAAGAGGGAGGAATCTCCCTAACGGAGGCACAGACCGCAATCAATTCTGACAGGTGTTCTAATCCGTCTCCACTCTAGCTAAAACTAAAACCAAGTTTTGCATTTTGTCATACTTTAAGTACAATGTGATTCATTCTAGGCATATATATGACCGGAATAGAGAGTTTGATTTGCAGAGACGAGCAAGTACAGTGGAAATATTTGTCCTCTAAGTTCACAGGCAATCTGTACTGTATTGGCTCACCAGCACTGGCATTATAAAAATCACACATTTATGTTTAGAATATTGACAAGGGTAATCTGTAAGGCCCCTTTCACACTGGGGCGTTTTTCATGCAGTTTAGCGCTAATAATAGCACTATTATACCGCATGAAAAATTCCTGCCCTGTAGCCTTCAATGTGAAAGCCCGAAGGCTTTCACACTGTAGCGGTGCGCTAGCAGGACCGCTCCAAAAGTCCTGCTAGCCGCTTCTTTACAGCGGTAAAGGAGCGGTGTGTTCACCGCTCCTTTACCGCGGGTGCCCATTGAAATCAATGGGACACCGCGGTAATACCGCCCGCAAACGGCGGCAATAGCCGCGGTTTGCGGGCGGTATTAACCCCTTTTCGGCCGCTAGCGGGGGGTTAAATTCACCCCCCTAGCAACCGCATACCGCGGTAAGAACGACGGTATAGCAGCGCTGCTATACCGCCACCGCTCCTGCCCGCCCCAGTGTGAAAGGGGCCTAACTGCCAAGTCTTCATCCTGCTGTCTGATCTTTAAACTCTGCAAAGGTGAGAGTGTTATTGGGTTCTCACAAAAAAAAATAAAACAAATCACTCACTTCTAGACCAGAATTATACGCATCTTCACAGAGAAAAATGTAAAGTGCACCTGTGCCTAGACTATGGATATTAAATTAGTTACATATTCTGAAAGCCTTATTACGGTAATTCAAAAGCAAACATTTACTATATTGCAGCTTACCTGTTATTTTTGTTTGTTTTTAGATGCGATGGCTGTTTTTATTTTCTTTTTTTAGGCCTAATTTGCTCCATTTTCACCTGGTGATTCAGTCTGCAAGCCTGTTTTTCAACAGAACAAGCTCTCAGGCAGAATGTATCAGTTACAGAGATGAGACAAACCATTTAACACTAACAGGTGTGCCAACAATGATCAGTTTTTATGTAAAACCTTAATCCAAAAAGTTAAAAAAAACTGTTTGCTGTAAAGGCACTTTCACACTGAGGTGGTGGGGGCGTCAGCAGTAAAGCACCACTATTTTTAGCTGTGCTTTTTGGCCGCTAGCGGCACGCTTTTAACCCCCACTAGCGGCCAATGAATGGGTTACTAGTGCCTGTGTAGCGCCGCTGCCGAAGCGTTTTGGCAGCGCTGCCCATTGATTTCAATGGGCAGGGGCACTCTAGGAGCAGTGTATACACCGCTCCTAAAGCACCCCAAAGATGCTATTTGCAGGACTTTATTTTAATGTCCCACAAGCGCACTGCTCCAGTGTGAAAGCACTCGGTAGAGATCACAGAGTCTGGCAGGCCCCCGGTCTTAGCACCTGGCTCTCGAGCCATGCCGTTAAGCCAGTGACTGTAAAACAGGATGACGTATGGGACCTTGCGACAGCAGGTCCTTCCTTAGCGGTAGATGCCAAAAGGCGTCTGCTACCAGACACACTAGATCGGCGCACCAAGGACGTCGAGACCAATTCAGAGCAATTGGGACCATTGTAATCCTCTCTGCCTCCAGTCTGCGAAGCAGATGAGGGCGGAGCTTCCGAGGCGGAAAGGCATAGATTATTCGGTACTGACGCCACAGTGCCATCAACGCATCTGTCGTGCTTGCCTATGGGTCTCTTGACCTGGCCACAAACCTCAATACCTTCCGATTGAGTCAGGACGCCAGAAGATCGTCTGGCGTGTCCCATCTTTGGCAGAGGAGCTCGAAAACATCCGAGTGTAAGGACCATTCTCCCTGGTCCAGCATATGATGACTCAGGTAGTCCGCCTGCCAGTTCTCTACACCGGGAATGTACACGGCCGACAGAGCCAGTACGCTCCTTTCTGCCCACCTCAGAATGCAAGCGACCTCCGATGCTGCAGCAGAGCTGCTTGTTCCTCCTTGATGATTGACATATGCAACCACTGGTGTTTGTCCGACTGGATTCTGACTGGACGCCCTTGTAGCCTCTGAGACCATGTGGGGAGGCAAAGCCAGCTCGTCCAGATTTCAGGCCAATGAATGGGAATCCTCCGGAATCCAGCGACGCAGGTTGACTGAGCTCTTCAGACTCCTCTGCAACCAGGAAGACAGGCGTCTGCCGTGACCACCATCCAGTAAACAGGAAGGAACAACTCCCGACAGAAATGCCGTTGCCGTCGGCCACCAACTAGGGAGGTCCTGGTTAGGTGGCTCACCCGGATTTTGATAATCCAGGGATGAAGGGCACTTGACCCTTCAGGACAGAGTTACCTTCTTTAACACTCGTGTGTGAAATAGTGCCTATGGTACCGCCTCGAAGGAGGCTACCATGAGGCCCAGGACTCACCTGCAAAAGTGGCGTGACAACCCCTCTTTGGGATGTCAACTGCCCCACCACAGCCCGAAGGGTCTGCAGCTTTCCCCTAGGGAGAAAAAACATGCGCCTGAGGAATCCAGAATCAACCCTAGACACACTAGGAGTTGGGACGGTTCCAATACTGACTTGAGTGTTCAGCACCCCACCAAGTATCGGAGGGTCTGACAGGTTAAAGACATGCTCACTTCTAAATTTAAGTTTGAAGTGACCCTCAGAAGAAGATCGTCCAAGTTGCCCATGATAGCGATGCCACGCTGTCTTAGTAGGGCCAGAATCGGAACAGGCACCTTGGTGAACACCCTTGGTGCCGATGCCAGGCCAAAGGGGAGAGCCACCCTTGGTAGTGGTCTTCCCCGGCCGCCAACGCAGACATCACTGATGCCTGTGCATATGGGGACATGCAAGCATGCGTTCTTGATGATCAAGGATGCCGGAAAATCCCCCAGATGGAGGGCAGCGACAACAGAGCGAGCCCACTCCTTTCCGGAATCTGAAATTTCACAAAGCAGTTGAGGGTCCTTAGATCCAGATTGGACGAACCCCCTCCAGCACTACGAACAGATTTGAGTAGAACCCCAGAACCCGTTCCTGTACTAAGACAGGAAGGCCTACCCTGCGTATCAGCAGGTCCTGGACCGCCCCATGTAGGGCTCCCTGACAAGTCGGCTAAAGCTGGCGGTTAACCACTTAAGCCCCGGACCATTTGGTAGCTAGAGGACCAGAGGTGATTTCAGAATTTTGCACTGCGCTGTTTTAACTGTAAATTGTGCGGACATGCAATGTTGTACCCAAACGAAATTTACGTCCTTTTCTTCCCACAAATAGAGCTTTCTTTTAATGGTATTTGGTTGCCTCTGCGATTTTTATTTTTTGCGATATAAACGGAAAAAGACCGAAAATTTTGAAAAAAATTTATATTTTCTACTTTTTGTTTTAAGAAAAATCGAATAAACTCAATTTTAGTCATACATTTAGGCCAAAATGTATTCAGCCATATGTCTTTAGTAAAAAAAATGTCAATAAGCGTATATTTATTGGTTTGCGCAAAAGTTATAGCGTTTACAAACTAGGGTACATTTTCTGGAATTTACACAGCTTTAAATTTATGACTGCCTATCTCATTTCTTGAGGTGCTAAAATGGCAGGACAGTACAAAACCCCCCCAAATGACCCCATTTTGGAAAGTAGACACCCCAAGGAAATTGTTGAGAGGCATGTTGAGCCCATTGAATATTTTTTTTTTGTCCCAAGTGATTGAATAATGACAAAAAAAATAAAAAAATTACAAAAAGTTGTCACTAAATGATATATTGCTCACACATGCCATGGTTATATGTGGAATTGCACCCCAAAATACATTCTGCTGCTTCTCCTGAGTACGGGGATACCACATGTGTGGGACTTTTTGGGAGCCTAGCCACGTACTGGACCCCGGAAACCAAGCACCGCCTTCAGGATTTCTAAGGGCGCAAATTTTTGATTTCACTCCTCACTACCTATCACAGTTTCGAAGGCCATAAAATGCCAAAATAGCACAAAACCCCCCCAAATGACCCCATTTTGGAAAGTAGACACCCCAAGCTATTTACTGAGAGGCATGTTCAGTCCATGGAATATTTTATATTTTGCCACAAGTTGCAGGAATATGACAAACTTTTTTTTTTTTTGCACAAAGTTGTCACTAAATGATATATTGCTCACACATGCCATGAGCATATGTGAAATTACACCCCAAAATACATTCTGCTGCTTCTCCTGAGTACAGGGATACCACATGTGTGGGACTTTTTGGGAGCCTAGCCACGTACGGGGCCCCAAAAACCAAGCACGTCCTTCAGGATTTCTAAGGGCGTAAATTTTTGATTTCACTCCTCACTACCTATCACAGTTTTGAAGGCCATAAAATGCCAAGATAGCCCAAAACCCCCACAAATGACCACATTTTGGAAAGTAGACACCCCAAGCTATTTGCTGAGAGGCATGGTGAGTATTTTACAGCTCTCATTTGTTTTTGAAAATGAAGAAAGACATTTTTTTTTTCTTTTTTCAATTTTCAAAACTTTGTGACAAAAAGTGAGATCTGCAAAATACTCAACATACCTCTCAGCAAATAGCTTGGGGTGTCTACTTTCCAAAATGGGGTCATTTGGGGGGGTTTTGTGCCATCTGGGCATTCCATGGCCTCCGAAACTGTGATAGGCAGTGAGGAGTGAAATCAAAAATTTACACCCATAGAAATCCTGCTTGGTTTTCGGGGTCCTGTACGCGGCTAGGCTCCCAAAAAGTCTCACACATGTGGTATCCCCGTACTCAGGAGAAGAAACAGAATGTATTTTGGGGTGCAATTCCACATATAACCATGGCATGTTTGAGCAATATATAATTTAGTGACAACTTTTTGTACATTTTTTTTTTCTTTTTGTCATTATTCAATCACTTGGGACAAAAAAAAAATATTCAATGGGCTCAACATGCCTCTCAGCAAATAGCTTGAGGTGTCTACTTTCCAAAATGGGGTCATTTGGGGGGGTTTTGAACTGTCCTGGCATTTTATGCACAACATTAGGAAGCTTATCTCACACATCATCCACTCTTCTAACCACTTGAAGACAAAGCCCTTTCTGACACTTTTTGTTTACATGAAAACATTTTTTTTTTTGCAAGAAAATTATGTTGAACCCCCAAACATTATATATTTTTTTAAAGCAAAGGCCCTACAGATTAAAATAGTGGGTGTTGTATTTTTTTTTCCACACAGTATTTGCGCAGCGATTTTTTAAACGCATTTTTTGGGGGAAAAACACTTTTTTTATTTTTAATGCACTAAAAAACACTATATTGCCCAAATGTTTGATGAAATAAAAAAGATGATCTTAGGCCGAGTACATGGATATCAAACACGACATGCTTTAAAATTGCGCACAAACGCGCAGCGGCGACAAACTACATTCATTTTTAAAAGCATTTAAAAGCCTTTAAAGGTTACCACATTAGATTTACAGAGGAGGTCTACTGCTAAAATTACTGCCCTCGATCTGACCTTCGCGGTGATACCTCACATGCATGATGCAATTGCTGTTTACATATGACGCTAGACCGACGCTTGCATTCGCCTTTGAGCAAGAGCAGGGGGGGACAGCGGTGCTTTATTTAATTTTTTTTATTTTTTTTATTATTTATTTTGCTTTTTTATTTTATTTTTAAACTGTTCCTTCCATATTTATTTTTTTACCATTTTTTATTGTTATCTCAGGGAATGTAAATATCCCCTATGATAGCAATAAGTAGTGACAGGTACTCTTTTTTTGAAAAAAATTGGGGGGTTAGACCCTAGATCTTTCCTCTGCCCTCAAAGCATCTGACCACACCAAGATCGGTGTGATAAAATGCTTTCCCAATTTCCCAATGGCGCTGTTTATATCCGGGGGGGGGACATTCCCTCCCACTGCTTGTAAAAGCAGTCTAGAGGCTAATTATCTGCTAGAATTGCTTTTACATGAAAGCCGGCCACTGGCTGAAAAGAATGATACCAAGATGATACCTAAACCCGCAGGCATCATTCTGGTATAAACATTCAAAGTCCAGCAACATACCAGTACGTTGCTGGTCCTTGTTGGACATGTATTGTAATCTTTTTTTTCATGCAGCCTGTTGGCTGAATGAAAAAAAGAGATTGATCGGTGGGTATGCCCACCATTAGAATACCTCCCTTCATCCACCCACTTCTAATGATGGGCATATATGCCGAAGCATGGGGGCATCCTTCCGCAAAAAAGTTATGCCGCGTACACACGGTCGGACTTTTCCACGGGCAAGCCTCCGTCAGAATTTCGACCGTATATACGCGGCATTAGGAGCAAAATCGCTCCTCCGCCCCTGCTGCCCCCATGCTTCGGCATATATGCTCTTTTTTTTAACTGTGGTGGTGAAATCACCTCCTACAGCGTTGGAATCACGGCTTTATGTATCGTGGGAGCAAACGCTGTTGCTGTCAAGATAAATAAATCCGCGATGCAACTGAATGGCGTACCTGCTAAGCAAATGATGGTTAACATTAAAACAAAGTAACATTACAGTACAACAGTAAGACCTTACCATACCATACCTGCAAAGCAAATACCAAAACAAAACCTAGTAAAAAATAAAACATTTTTTTAACGCAACCTGTGCCTAAAATATATATATGCCGAAGCATGGGGGCATCCTCCCGCAAAAAAGTTATGCAGCGTACACACGGTCGGACTTTTCCACGGGCAAGCCTCCGTCGGAATTTCGACCGTATATACGCGGCATTAGGAGCAAAATCGCTCCTACGCCCCTGCTGCCCCCATGCTTCGGCATATATGCTCTTTTTTTTAACTGTGGTGGTGAAATCACCTCCTACAGCGTTGGAGTCACGGCTTTATGTATCGTGGGAGCAAACGCTGTTGCTGTCAAGATAAATAGATCCGCGCTGCAACTGAATGGCGTACCTGAAAACAAAAAATTACATACCTGAAAAGCAAGCATTTTAAAACATTGCAGAATAGAATACAGTAAAAAAGAGCAGAACAATAGAGGAGAAAATAGAGAGAGAGAGAGAGAGAACAATAAAACGACAACTATTTTTGGTTTTTTTATTTTATATATTTTTTGTGTTTTGTTTTTTACGTTTTTTTTTTCTTTTTTACACTTTTTTTTGTAACTTTAACTGTAATGGTTCGGGTCTCTCAAAATGTAATGGCATCTTTGGAGACCCTGTGTAAGTGTGTCCTAGTCTGTGAAATGCTGTACCCTACGCTAAAACTTCACTTTTGAGTGGTAGCGTTCAAAACATTCACCAAGGCAAAGACCAGGTTTGTCAGGACAGAGTGGACAAAAAACACGGGTGTCACGCCTAAATCCGCGCTTGCTACACACACGACATCTTTTTTGGGGGGTTCGTTGGGTTGGGGTACTCGGGAGGGCATACGGATAATGCCTCTCATGCAGCCGGCTTACTGCATTTGGTTGGGAATGGTGAGGTGCAGAACCGCCTGGATACAGGAGTTCTGTGACTATCTCATTCTGGAATTTTAGAAGAGATAACGTCCCGCCTGAAGCTCTGTATAGCATATGAGCGTTCAGCAAAGCCAATTGGAATAAGGATAGAGACACTTTTTTGTACCAGCGTCTCGCCTTACGGTCAATTAGATACGGCGCCAACAACTGGTCGTTGAGGTCCACCCCTCCCATATTTTGGTTATATTCGTGGACACAGAGGGGTTTCTCCACAACACCAGTCGCCGTACGAATTTGGACTGTCGTGTCTGCATGAAGGGAGGTAAGAAGGAAAACATTCTTATTGTCCCTCCACTTCATAGCGAGCAAGTTATTACACTTCAAGCAGGCTCTCTCCCCCAGCCTAAGACGGGCATCTACAAGCCGCTGGGGAAAGCCCCGGTGATTAGGTCGCACGGTGCCACATGCTCCAATCTGATGATCAAACAAGTGACTAAACAGTGGCACGCTCGTGTAATAATTGTCCACATACAAGTGGTACCCCTTTCCGAATAAGGGTGACACCAAGTTCCACACTATCTTGCCAGCGCTCCCTATGTAATCCGGGCAGTTGACCGACTCAACCTGACTATCTTTTCCCTCATAAACCGTAAAGTTCAATACATAGCCTGTTGCCCTGTCACAGAACTTGTAGAGCTTGACCCCGTATCTGGCACGCTTGCTGGGAAGGTACTGCTTGAAAGACAAGCGGCCAGAAAATTTAATCAGGGACTCATCAACGCAGACAACTTGATCGGGAATAAACAAGGCTGCAAAACGTTCGTTGAAGTGGTTTATGAGGGGCCGAATTTTATAGAGCCGGTCGTATTCAGGGTCCCCACGTGGACGACAAAGTTCATTGTCGTTGAAGTGCAAGAACCGCAAAATCTGCTCGTATCGTGTCCTGGGCATGG
Source organism: Rana muscosa (assembly GCA_029206835.1). Taxonomy (NCBI): domain Eukaryota; kingdom Metazoa; phylum Chordata; class Amphibia; order Anura; family Ranidae; genus Rana; species Rana muscosa. Next base: position 383,740,276 of record CM055117.1, read on the forward strand.
AGACAGAGAACACGGGCATGTGGTCAATTGGGTGCGTGGACAAATAAGCACGCAATGACGGGAATTTATGTGTGCCCATGTTGAGGGAAAGGCTCAGAAAGGTCTTAAAGTCGGAAACCGTAATTGGTTTCCAATCTTTGGCAATTTTAGGCAACTGGGGGTTAGCGGCGATGAATTGACCAGCATACAAATTACTCTGGTCCACAATAGATCTATAGAGATCTTCCGTGAAAAACAGCGAATAAAAATCAATTGGCATAAAATCAGCTGTTTCCACCTGAATACCGGGTTGGGCAGTGAATGGGGGAAGTACGGGTTCTGCAGAAGTGGTGGGGACCCAATCAGGATAGGTGAATTCTGCAGGAAGGGCACTATGGGCACGACGGGCCTGCCTTTGTCTTCTTGGTGGCAGCGGGACACTACTTGTGCTTGCCACCTCACCAGCTTGAACTGCACTTATGGGACTCGCCACGTCACCACGTGATACTGCAGTGCTGGATGTACGCCCAGGCTGTACTAGGCCGCTGGTGCTTGCCAATTCACCAGAAGGAATAGCGGCGCTAGTACTACTCTGCTCCATGATACGAGAGACCTGCGGTTCTTGCTCCTCAACAACCTCAGAAGATCGGGATCGGGTACGCCTGACCTTAGCAGGGACCTCAACTTCGTTGTCAGAGCTATCTGACGTGGGGCCGCTGACGTCACTGTCTTCTACGGGAAGATATTCTGAGCCTGAATCTGACAGATGCGTGACCTCCTCTTCACTATCTGTCATGCTCAGAATCTCGTAGGCCTCTTTACTAGTGTACCTTCGTCTTGCCATTTTGGGCTCTAAATTTAGGGGTACACTAGTAAGATTCACAGGTAAAAAAAGCACCTGACTGTCACCAAATGTATCAAACATTACCAAAAAAACTGTTAGCAATCGCAGGGATCAGGACTGTCTCTGCGAACGCTGCAGTTATGTGTGTTGTGTTTGGTAAGTGACAGTGATCGATCGATACTGCACTTGGGTGGGCTGGGCGGAGGGGCTAAACGCAGGTGCTAGCAGGTATCTGGGCTGATCCCACTAACACTGCGTTTTTGGGAACCCTAAACCGCTGGGGACGTTAGTATAGATCTGATCAGATACTATACCACTAAGGGAGGTGTATGCTTTGCATGTGGATGTTAGCGTTACTGGCACTAACCTGACGCTGCCTGGGGCGACGCAGACCCTCTCTGGCGCTAAAACCTAATTGATATCAGCCGCCGGGCGATCAGGGGGTTAAACCTTTATTGGGTTATATACGGCGGGTGCCTTGATGCTATAAAAAGCAAACTAACCAACCAGCGTCACCTGTAACCTTTATATGGTGATCACTGGTGAAAGGGTTAACTAGGGGCAATCAGGGGGGTTAAAACCTTTATTAGGTTAAATATGGGGGTACCCGACGCTATATAAAAACCTGACGGGTTACCTAAATAACTAACTGGGTAACCAGTGTCACCAGTGACGCTTATACGGTGATCACTGGTGAAAGGGTTAACTCTAGGGGCAATCAGGGGGTTAAAATAATATATGGGGGTACCTGACGCTAATAAAAACCTGCGGCGAACCTAAAAATAATTAACTGGCTATCTAGGGCACCAGCGACAAGAAAAAAGCGATCGGAAAAACGATCGCTTAGTGGCGCTGGCGTTAGGGGGTGAAAGGGTTACCTGGGGGGCGATCAAGGGGTTAAACCTTTATTAGGGGGGGTTAGGGGGCTACCCTGGACCTAAAGGGGCCTAATCCTAACTGCCCTGCAACTTTTTACAGTCACAAATGACACTGATTGCAGTGATCAGTAAAAAAAATTATCACTGCAAACGGTGCACTGTGACTGGGGGTACTGGGGGTGATCTGGGGGTGACTGGGGGGTGTAAGTGTGCCTATGTGTACTGGTGTCAGTGGGCTGTTGGTGCACTTACTGTTAGATGACTTCTCTCCTCGCGCCAGATCGAAAAGATCGGCACGAGGAGAGATGACATCACTTCCTCTGCCTGTGTTTACATTACACAGGCAGGGGAAGCTCTCTCATTCTCCGGGAGCGATCGAGAGGGGGTGGCCAGAATCGAACGGCCATCCCCTCATGCCGGATCGCTCCCGAACACTTAACCACCGCTCACTGTACAGAAGGGGGGTCCGATCGGACCCCCCAACTATACAAAGGCGATCACGTAGATATACGTGATTTTGCCTGTCGGTGCTATTCTGCCGACGTATAATTACAGTGGGCGGTCGTTAAGTGGTTAAGAGGGAAAAAAAAAATCTGTTCGGTAGGCAAGCAAGGTTGTGCTTGCAAACCCAGGGACGCTTCTGTCCCTCAGCAGGTGCCTTATCAGCCTGGGGTCGTTTACTTAGCGCACTAGGCGGACGAAGGGACCGCTTGTGCACGGTGAAGGAGGGCCCTAGCCTATGGTGTGGCTCCTTACCCTTTTGTTGGCTTGCAGAAGCAATGTGCTCTTACCTCCTGTAGCCTCTTAAATGATGTCATCCAAAAAGGTTTTACTCACCGTAAAATCCTTTTCTCCGAGTTCATGGACCGACACAGCTTCCTATTGACATAGTGGGTATTATCCGTTAATTAGGAGTGACTAGGCAGAACACTTGTAAAAAGTGTTGCATCACACCTTCTACAGTACCGCCCAGGGGGCGGACCCTCTGGGAATATTCCCTCACTCTGCATCTCGCAGATCAGTTTGTCAAAAGCAGTACAAACTTAAAAAAGGAGGGTATGGTGCATGGTCCATGAACTCAGAAAAGGATTTTACGGTGCGTAAAAAAATCCTATTTACTCTTTCGTTCATGGACCGACACAGCTTCCTCTTGACATAGTGGGACATCCCAAAGCAGTGTCAAAAAAAAAACGAGGGTTGGTAACAGCATAAAAGTAAACTTCACCCCAAAAACAAAACAGCACTCTTCCAAACTGAGAAGTTACAACTCTAAACAGCTGCCTGCAAAACTTTGCAGCCAAAAGAGGCATCCGTGGATGCACCTACATCAACTTTGTAAAATTTAGTGAAAGTTTGAGCGGACGACCAAGTCGCCGCTTTACATAATTGGGAGACAGACGCTTGATGTCGGAAAGCCCAAGAGGCACCTATTGCCCTGGTTGAATGCACCGCGTCAGGAAAGGGGGGGGCGCTTGACCCCTTAAGGCGTAAGCCTGCATTACCATCTGTCGGATCCACCTAGAAATGGACGACGAGACTGCTTGGCCCTTCTTGGGACCAGCCACCGAAACTAACAGCGAGTCTGACTTCCGGAACAGGGAAGTAGCAGATAGGTATACTCTCAAAGCTCAGGAAAACATACAAGGAATGCAACGCCGACTCCTTAGGATTCGACGGATGAGGACAAGGATGGAAGTACAATGTCCTCATTGAGATGAAAAGCCGAAACGACTTTCAGAAGAAAGGAAGGCTGCAGCACCACCTTATCCTTGTGGAAGATCAGATAGGGAGCCTTGCATGACAAGGCTGCCAGCTCAGAAACTCGTCTGACGTAACAGCCACCAAAAAGACCACTTTCTGAGAGAGTGTCAATAAGGGAAAATCCCAAATATTCTCAAACAGTGACTTCTGAAGCACCGAGAGGCCCAGGTTCAAGTCCCATGGAGGTAGCGGACGACGGACCGGAGGAGCCAAATGTCGAACTCCATGCACGAATGTACTCCCAAGAGAGTGAGCCGCCAGGGGTCGCTGAAAAATGACAGCCAGGGCAGATATCTGCCCTTTAATAGTACTTAAGGCAAGCCTTTGGTCCACCCCACGCTGTAAGAACAGCAGGACTCTGCTCTGGAAACCAAATAAGTACGCAGATGCCACTTCATTTCCTCACATGAAAATGTAGGCTTGCCAAGTGCGATGATAAACCTTCCTAGAGGATAGCTTCCAAGCACTTCTTATAAGTAGAGATTACTGAATCTGACAGGCCCGGTCTCAATACCTGGTTCTCAATAGCCCTGCCATTAAAGCCAGTGACTGTAAAGCAGGATGGAGCATGGGACCTTGCGATAGCAGGTCCTTCCGTAGTGGTACACGCCAGGGGACGTCTGCTAACAGACGTACTAGATCGGCGTACCAAGGACGCTGAGGTCAATCTGGAGCAATCCGAATCATTGGAATTCCTTCTGCCTCTGTTCTGCGAAGCAGATGAGGAAGGAGCCTCATGAGAGGGAAGGCATAGATTAGTCGATACTGACCCCACGATGTTACCAAAGCGTCTGTTACGTCAGCCCATGGGTCTTTTGACCGGTTCACAAACCTCAATACATTCCGATTGAGTCGAGACGCCAGAAGATCTACATGCCCCATCTTTGGCAGAAGGGCTGGAACACCTCAGGGTGTAAGGACCATTCTCCCTGGTCCAGCATTTGGCAACTCAGGTAGTCCGCCTGCCAGTTCTCTACACCTGGAATGTACACGGCCGACAGTGCCGGTTGCGCGCCTTTCTACCCACCTCAGGATGCGAGCGACCTCCGATGCTGCAGCTGAGCTTCTTGTTCCTCCTTGATGATCGACATATGCCACTGCTGTGGCACTGTCTGGATCCTGACTGGACGCCCTTGCAGCCTCTGAGACCATTTGAAGAGGCACTGCCTGATCGGACGGAGTTCCAGGACATTGATTGGCAGGTGGGATTCCTCCGGGGTCCAGCAACCTTGTTTCGACTGAACACCCCAGATTCCCCCCCAACCTGTAAGACCGGCGTCTGTCATGATCACTATCCAATGAACAGGAAGGAATGACTTCCCGGCCAGCAGAGCCGGTGATGTCAGCCACCCTACCAGGGATCTCCTGACTAGGTGGCTTACCCAGATTAGATAATCCAGAGATGATGGGCATCTGGACAGAACCTTTCTGTAACACTCGAGTGTGATCTTGAGCATATGGGACCGCCTCGAAGGAGGCTACCATGAAGCCCAAAACCCACGTGTAAAAAAAATAAAAGGAGTGACGACCAACTCTTGGATGTCAGCTGCAGCCCGAAGGGTCTGCAATTTTTTCACAGGGAGGAATACTCCTGCCTCTGAGGAATCCAGAATCAACCCCAGATACCCTAGGCGTTGTCGGCACCAATACTAACCTTTGCGTGTTTTTGTACCCAACCACAGTCTCAATTCTGAGCTCGAAAGGGCCTTCAGAAGGTCGTCCAAGTAGCCTATGATAGCGATGCCCCTCTGTCTTAGAAAGGGCAGACACGGGGCGAGCTCTGGAACTGGCCTGTAGCCTGAGATCTTTTTGCAAACCCACTGGTCGGAGCTCAGAGCTGTCCCCTGAGTCGTGAATTTGCGAAGACGTCCCCCCGAGAGCTGGGTGGGAGCAGACCTTCATGCGGACACAGATTTGTCCGCAGGTTTGTTGGGCTTGCGGGACCAAGGACGTCTTTGTCCTTGAGCAGGCGCTTTGTTGGTCTGGGGTCTTTTCTCTGTCGCCCTGGGCGGATGAAAAAAACGCTTGCGTGCAGTAAAGGAGGGCCCTTGCCCCTGGCGTGGCCCCTTACCCTTCTTGGTTTGAGGAAGCAGAGTACTCTTACCTCCTGTGGCATCTTTAATGATGTCATCCCGAGAAGCCCAAACAGTTTGTCGCCCTTAAAGGGCATACCCAACAGGGCCTTCTTGGAAGCTTGGTCCGCAGACCAGTCAAACCAGATCAGGCGGCGTATTGCTACCGCATAAACCATAGCTTTTAGATAGCAAGGGAATAGTATTTATGTCTGACTCGCAGACAAACTTGAGGCCTTGTACTAACTGGTCAGCCAAAGTTATTTCATCAGGTGGCGCATCTCGCTCCTTTAACCCCTGGAGTAGCAATTTTGCCCATTCAGTACTGTAAGTGTCTGGGACACCAAGGCCCCAGCCAATGCCGGGCGCACCGCTGAGCTTACCACTGAGTGTAGCAAGCGAGTGCTTCAGCTTTCTTATCCACAGGGTCCTTAAAAAAACAGGAGCCCCTTCCACTGGGATAGTTGTAGCTTTATTAAGTCTGAACACCAGAGGGTCCACTATAGGGGGAGAGGTCAATTTCTTTAGGAAACTCTCCTCAAAGGGGTAACGTACCGCAAAATTCTTGGGGGCTGTAGAAACCCTTAGTGGGTTTTCCCACTCCTTGTACAAGAGCTCATCAAAATAAAAACACACAACACCTTAGCAGTGCGGGCCGGTTTCCAGAACCCAAAAGGGACTGGAGTCTATGCTGCTTCTGCAGCAATCTCCAATTTTAGCATATCCCACATTGCAGTATTAAGGTCAGATACCAACGCCTTTTCGCATACTGACCTGGAGTCATTCTCCCTGTCCGATCGGTCACGGTCTGCAGTCTGATGCATCAGAATCCGGGTCATGAGCCATAGCTGGGCCTGGTTCTGCATCAGAATGATCCCCGGAAGTTTGCAGGGGACAGGGGCGTTAACTACCTCCCGTGTTCAGCTTCCACCCTGGCAACAAAAGCCTCTAAGATTGCAGACATAGCATCCGCAGATGTAACAGGGGCACCAGCCGCTAAATCTGGTGTTTCAGGGGAAAAAACATCTGCTTCAGACGCCATGCTGACCCACACAGGGCTCCAGGCAAGGTATCAATAGGCCACCCTCCTATCTGCTTCAGAGATGCAGGGTCTCCCAGAGGACTCACCACCCTTGGAACGGTACCGCTGTGCTGCCGTGTGCTCCGCCTGTGATGCTATCTCACCGTGTCCGTCTGCTATTTATCAGCCTTTCCTGTGTAAATTCGCGCCAGTGCAAATGCACCCTAGAGGCCGGAGACTATCGCAAAATGGCCACCAAGCGGCTGTATGGAAACATATGAGCTCCAAGAAAATGGCCGCCGTTCTGAATATAGAGGCCAAAGCGGGCAACAAAAAAAATGGCCGCCAAGGGGTGGTCTATTCATACAGCAAAAATCCTAGGAAACATAGCCGCCGAACATACGATAGAGTCCAAAGCGAGTGCGGACCACATGAAAAAGGCCGCCGAGCGGCAATATTTACATATGGGCGAGAAACCACAAGAAAATGGCCGCCGGACAGTCACTAGAGGCTGAAACAGGCATGTACCAGCGCAAGATGGCCGCCGACAGCATGGAGGGGAAAAAGCACACAGGTAAGCAGAACGACATTTTAAATAGCTACAACCAGCTCCGCTCCAGGTGGAACCCCCTAGGTGACCCCCAGCACCCAGCAACCTTAGCTCAGAGCCCAGGGAGGAGGGAAGGCAGAGACAGAAGAAATAAAGAAGCCACAACCACTTACTTGATCTCTCCAGCCTAGAAGCAGGGGAGCTACTTACCTATCCTGCGTGTCTCATGCTGGAAGACATTCGACAGATCATCCGCGCACGGAAGTTGACTGTCGGCCAGGCATGCTGTGATTGAACCCTAGGGAATGATCATATGCAAGCCGTGGAGCGCAAGCTCACCGGCCAGGCTGCTGCGACTCGGCCGTAAGGTCAGCCGAAGCTGAGCGGTCCGATGCAAGCCCTGGATCGTAGGCTCACTGGCTACCCTTAGAGCGACAGGCATTTCGTGGAAAACCCAGCGCGTAGCTAGGGTCGGCACACGCTCGATGGCTGAAACTGCAGAGGCGCATTGCCGGCGGTATTACCGCGGTTTCCCATTGCTTTCAATGGGCAGCAGCGGTAAAGGAGCGGTGAACACACCGCTCCTTCACCGCTGTAAAGATGCGGCTAGCAGGACTTTTGGAGCAGTCCTGCTAGCGCACCGTTTCAGTGTGAAAGCCTTTGGGCTTTCACACTGAAGACTGCAGGGCACCATTTTTTCAGGCGGTATAGCAGCGCTATTATTAGCGCTAACCCGCCTGAAAAACGTGTCAGTGTGAAAGGGGCCTTAGGGTGGGACCACTGGCTGCACGATTTTCCTGCCAAATGCCAGGTTTTGCAGCACGTTTACCTCCACTTCATTATGACTGATTAAGGTATCTTAGCTGGATCAGGAGGGTGATAAGCAGTTTGCTCCACCAATGTCCCTACCTTCTCTGCTTCAAATGCAGGATCTATGTGGAATGCTTTTAAAGATGGAATCAGAGAAATCGGAAATTAGTAAATTAGCATGGTTTGACTGCCTCAATCTAGCAGTTGTGGCCTAACATATCTAACAATTTTTTTTATTTATTTTTTTCGTATTCTTTATTTTTATTTTATAAAAGAGCAACTATTAACAATCATATTGCTCAGCTCATCATCACCATTACAGTTCATCAAGTATATGTACAAATACATTTACATTATTTTCCCACTTAATACATCTGGTCTTACTAAGCTCTATCTATATATTCATTTTTATCCAGTTATATTTCTTCTTTCTTTTACCTCCCTACTCTATATTTCCAGATGAGTGGGTAATTATTTGATGAACTCTCTGTACTTTTATTTTCTTCTCTTTTTTTTCCTTTTCCCTTCCCTCCCTCTCCCTCTTTTCTCTCACCCTCTCCCCTCTCCACCCTCCCCCCTCTCTCCTCCCCCTCCCCCCCAAAAAAAAGAAGTAATTTATATTATTTCTAATATTTCCTCTCCCTTTTCCCTTTTCCCCTTCCTTTCTCCATCTCCCCCTGGAAAATGGATAAAGCTATTTCTATACTTTTCTCCTCTTACAAGAATACACCCATATCAGTGTCTATAATTCATTAGATGATCCTCCCTCCTCCATTGTCCCATCTAATAGTCTCATCCCTTTCTTCGAATACATAAAGAGATTCCACTTCTTCCATGTTTTATCATATTGCTCTCTCTTATTTTGGGCTGAAAGAACTAGGTCTTCAAACTCTTACTCTGTTCAACCACTCTGTAATTGAGGGGGATCTAGAATCTCTCCAATGTGATGTAATCCCAGCTCTAGCAGCATTGATCATGTGTCAAAGCACCATTTTTTTATAGATCTGAACTGGAATTTGCGAGCAGTGAAGAAGAAAAAAGGCCGGATCATCTGGTATCTGGACATCTGTAAATTTTTGTACCATTCTTTGAATCTCTACCCAATATTGTCTTATTTTTTTACAGGACCAAAATATGTGTAACATTGTCCCTTGTTCCTCTTCACATCTCCAACACCTATCGGAGTTTTCCAGCGCAAATTTATAAAGTCTTACTGGTGTATGGTACCACTGCGTTAAAATTTTATAGTTAGACTCTTGAGTCCGTGTACATACCGAGGAGTTCAATGCTAAGTATATAATTTGTATTCTTTGGGTTTGAGAAAAAGATCTACTCAGATCTCTTTCCCATTTACTGATGCTCAGCATCTCAAAATCCTCATCGGGTTTATTTAGTAATCCATACATCTTAGACACCACTCGAACGAGTGGTTCCTTCTCTTCACAGTATAGCTCGAAAGCCGTTAATTCGCGCTGGAAGTTCCGTGGTGGTCCCAGCGATCTCATAAAGTGGTTTATTTGCAGTGCTTGCCACAGATCAATTTCAAAAGGGACCCCCGGGTTGCATCAATACTTTAATAGTTGGCCAGGTTTCTGACTGAAGAAAGTGTGAGACCTGATATAAACCTTTTTCTTTAAGGCTCTTAAATTCTCCTGTTTCCATACCTGGTATGAAACCAGGGTTACCTAGGATAGGAAAAAGGGGCGATTGTTTTGATGAGAATCTCACGTCTCGACAAAGTCTAGCTGTAATTCGTAATGTCGTCCCAATAGTAGGATGTCTCTTCAGGTGGATTGGCAGTACTGTATAGCACCACGGTGCTCTACATAAAGGGACCTCACTAACCTGCTGTTCCATATCTATCCACCGTTTAAACTCAGTATGTCTACACCAATCCACAAGTCTAGCTAGATGTACTGCTTGATAATATTTAACTATATCGGGGACCGCCATCCCTCCAAAATGCTTAGGTACCATCAATAGTTCTCGCTTGATCCTAGGTCGTTTCCCTGCCCATATAAAATTCAAAAAAAGAGTTCGAATTTGACGAAGAAAGGTTGCTGGAATCGTGATTGGTAACGCCTGGAACAAGTACAAAAATTTTGGCAGGATACTCATCTTAATTATACTGATGCGACCGAACCACGAATGCAAGCCATGTTGCCACTTATCTAAAAGTAATCGTGTAGAATTGTATACCGGTATAAAGTTTAACTTAAAGGTGTCTTTCTCTTTTGATGGAATAAATGTACCCAGATACTTAAGTACCTGCCCCCACTTAAATCCGAAATGTAATTGTATTATATTCTGTTGTAGAGGTGGTACTGCTACACTCATGGCTTCAGATTTTGTATGATTTATTTTAAGGTTAGATAATATACCATATTTCTCAATCTCTCCTACCAAAATAGGGAGTGACACATGTGGAGACGACACCGAGAACAACAAATCGTCTGCATATGCCGAGACCTTATGGGTGCCCTCTCCCACCTGTACCCCCCCAATATCCAGATTTTGGCGAACTCTATTCAATAGAGATTCAAGTGACAAAGCGAAGAGTAGGGGTGAGAGAGGGCATCCCTGTCTCGTGCCATTTGTATTATTAAAGGGTTTCGAGAGGACCCCATTAACCTTCACAGCAGCTTGTGGATTGGTATAGACACCCATTATCCAGCCCATCATACGTTCTCCTAATCCTATCTGTCTCAGCACTTCAAATAGAAAATCCCAATTTACTCTATCAAATGCTTTTTCAGCATCGGTGTTCAAAAACACACAAGGTGTGTTGGTCTTATGGGCACTATGAATCAGATTAAGTACTTTTGTCGTATAAGTCCCTCGCTTCTCGTGTGGGGATAAACCCCACTTGATCTAAGTCTACCAAGTGGGTAAGCCATGGTTGGAGTCGAGTGGCCAATATTTTGGTGAATATTTTTAGATCTATATTTAATAGTGAAATAGGTCTATAGCTTCCACAGTCTGCCGGGTCCTTACCATCCTTTGGGATTACCGTTATGTGGGCCCTAAGTGTATCGGACGGGAATACAGAGGTCTGACCTACCACGTTATAAACTTTTATCATCTGATCTCTTAAGATCGGAAGAAATTCCTTATAATATCTTATAGTAAAGCCATCTGGACCAGGGGCTTTCCCTGATTTAACTGTTTTTAAGACTGCATTCAATTCTTCCACCGATATTGGATTTTCTAGGGCCTGACGAGTTGGGGAAGAAAGTCTGGTAAGACCTGCTGAGGAAAGATAATCTTCTATAGCGGTTATTGGGGTCTCTGTTCGGGTCAAATTATATAGAGATGAATAATATTTCCCAAATGTCTGAGCAATTTCTTTTGGTGTTCATATTAATTGTCCCTCTCTTCCTTTTATTTGTGGTATATATGTTGACCTATTTTTTTCTTTAATTTTTCCCGCTAACAATCTGCTACACTTATCTCCCAATTTGTAATCTGCCCTTTTTCCTCTCTGTATTATAGCTTTTGCTTTAAAGCGCAAGATATCTGTAAGTTGTCTTCTCAGTTGGCTCAATTCGTTGCCAACTAAGAGTGATTGTGTTTTTTTATGCTGCACTTCCAACGCGTGAATTTTCTCTAATAACTCTCTAGTCTGTTTCTCTCGTTTCTTCTTCTGAATTGATCCATGTTTTATCAGAATCCCTCTGATCACCACCTTGTGTGCCTCCCACACCATACCCGGACTACTCTCAGGAATATCATTTACCTGGAAGTATGCCGTCATTTCTTTAATAACATCCTCCCTCACCTCAGGATTCTGAAGCAAACCTTCATTTAATTTCCAACATCTCTCCTGCGTAAGGGCTGTGCTAGACAGTGAGACACACAAGGTGATCGGGGCGTGGTCTGACCATGTTATGTTCCCTATCTTAGCCTCTGTAACAGATGATAGCATGTAATGTGGAATCAAAAATAGATCTATACGTGAATATATTTGGTGAGGGTTCGAGAAGAAAGTATAATCTCTTTCTTCTGTATGTAAGATCCTCCATGCGTCCACCAGTTGTAATTCATGCATTTTCTGTAATATACCTCTTCTGATACTTCCTGCTGTTGATGTAACCCCTGCAGATGTATCAATTCTAGGGTCTAAAGAGATATTAAAATCTCCTCCGAGAATCAGTTTACCTTCCGCAAATTTTATTAATTCAGAAAGAACTTTCTTTAGGAAAAAGTCTTGGCGTTCATTCGGTGCATATAGTGTAGCCAATGTTACTTTAGTACTGCCAATACACCCCTTAAGGAAAATAAATCTACCATTTGGGTCTACCCGTTTATCTACTAATGACCAAGGGATACGATTTGAAATCAGTATTGAGACTCCTTTGGTTTTTGTCTGTTGATTTGAGGCGTGATATGCACATGGAAAAAATCTATTTTGCAGGAATTGAAGTCCCCCCTCTCTGAAATGTGTTTCTTGTACATACGCAACATCTGTCCCTGAGCGTCTCAGGTCATTCAACAACATTCTTCTCTTCTCCGGAATGTTAAGCCCTTTGGCGTTCAGGGAAGTGATTTTTACATTCTCCATCTCCAAAAAGGGAGAGGAAAAAAAAAAAAGGAAGAGGGGGGAAACTACAACAAAATTCTCCCTCCCACCTCCCTCCTTTATACCGTCCCTCCCTCCCTTTCTAAGCCCCTAAGGGAAAACACCCCTTACTAAGCCAATTCACTATGGCTTCCGTGGGTGTGTACCTAATTGGGGGTTTGGTCCGACAAGACAGGTTTTTCTCGCTCACCTCCCTCCCCCACCCAGCTATCTTCTTCATCTCAAAATTTTTCTTCTTTTTCTTTCTTCAAATTTCTTCAGAAAAGCTTTAAATATACCAGCATTATAATTACCATATAACCGTTTTCATACTTAAACTTTCTTAGTTCCCCTATATCCTCGGGGTTCCTTTAACATAAAGGGAGGAGAGGACAGGAAAGGTCTCCTAATCCAGGGATCCTATTCTCATATCCTCTCCTCTCATCCATTCCTCTCCTCTCTCTTCCCCCTCGCCCTCCACCGCCCCCCATAACATCCCCCCCTGCACCCCCCTCCCCCGTCTCCCACTCCCTCCTTCTCCACATCCGATCAGCCCTCCAGGGTTCCCTATTCTATCTCTAAATAGGTATATTTAGTTTCCCTGGTGCTATTTCTAGGCCTCAGGATAACGGTGTTGATCTTAATATTTCTCTGGTTCCTTATTTCTTCTTCCAGCGCTAAACTTAAGGTAATCTATTCCATTGTCCCCTTTTCTTTTCTTTCTCTTTTCTTTTCCTCCTCCCTTTTCCTCCTTTCCCCCTTCCTTCCCTTCCCCTCCCCTTCCTTTCCTTCCCCTTTTTCCCTTTTCCTCTTCTTCCCTTTCCCTCTCTTCTTCTCTCCCTCCTCCCTTTTCTCCCTTCACTATTCTTTCCTTTTTCTTTCTTTCCCTTCTTCCTCCCTCTTTAATTTGGCTATCATAGATAATCTCTCTTGGTTTCTCTGTCTCTATCTTTCACATTCAATCCTAAGTCTACCCCTCTTCTCTCCTCCTCCTAATTATAACCCAAAAAAAAAAAAAAGTGGGAAAGTGCTTATACATGTCCTATCTCCTTTTCTCTCTATATCTCTATATCTTTTATACAGATTTGACTTAAGCCCTGTACACACGATCAGTTTGACTGATGAAAACCGTCTGATGGATTGTTTTCATCAGACAAACCGATCGTGTATGGGACCCATCAGTCTTTTTTCCATCGGTTTTAAAAAATAAAACATGTTTTAAAATTATCTGATGGATAAAAAACTGATGGCAATTTCCGATCGTCTGTGGGGAAATCCATCAGATAAAAAACCCAAGCATGCTCAGAATCAAGTCGACACATGCTCAGTAGCATTGAATTTCATTTTTCTCAGCTCATCGGAGTGTTTTACGTCACCACGTTTGGAACGGTCGGTTTTTTGACTGATGGTGTGTGGGCAAGACTGATGGAAAACAGTTTCATCAGATTTCTGATGGACAAATCCATCAGACGAAAATCCATAGGATATCTGATCTCGTGTGTACAGGGCTTTAGTGTTCTGTGCTTTCTTATGTGTATCGTGTATATATCTCCTTTTATCTCTAGTGATAATCTTAATTATATTAATTGTGGAAATAAATAAAAAAATAATAATTTCCATTCAATGAATCCCTAATAACAATAATAACACAAACATCACTAATAATCCTGCCCAAAGAAACAGACAGGCAAAAAAAAAATAAACATTTCCTCAATTTAAAACTACCCCCCCTCCCCCCCCCCCAATTTTTAGGGCCACTAAAATGGACACAGACTTGCTTTGTGACACAGGGATACTACTTTGAGCAACAAAGAGGATCTGGCCTAAACACTCTGTTCAGATTTCAAAAAAGGACTCCGACAGAAAGACCTTACAGGTCCCCTTTAATTTATTACGTATTCCTAGTGATGGGTAAAGGGAAGCTCACCTAAGGAAAAAACAAACAAGGGAAGGTTGTTCCCTGGGTTCAGAAGCCTGGACAGGTATGTATTTAAAGCACACCAAACCTAAGACCTCCCTCACATCTGAATGCTGGCATGTCAGCTGTGAAAGTGTTCTACATTCCAAGCCCCCTATACACCTGCATGCAAAAATAAATTGAAGGAGCTTGGTAAACACCTGATTGTACCAAATTTGGTTAATATCAGGCGTCCTACCTGATGTCTGAAACCATAACCCACTCCAAAACCACAGGGTGCGTTTTTGGTATTAATGAGGGATACATTTAGGCAGAATCCTACTACGGTAGGTTAAGTCTATATAATAGCAGGAGCAGAACACTCATGTTGGTTTGCTATGACCGTTCTGCTTAAAGTGGGATATGAAGAATAGATATAAAACTGTAAACCTAATTAGTTAGGTGTATGGGTCAGATAACTTCTGCTACTGTATGTAGCGCACCCACCTATCCCCCTCCTGCATTTCAACTCGGCTCCTCACAAGGGGAAACAGGCACACTGCGCCATCAGCCCATACCCTCCTGTGTAAAGAGGTTGAGCGGTGTTATTTTTGGGTCTTGTCTGCGGCCAGAGTCAAAGTCCTCCTGAGAATGATTCTCACTTCTACCACGTGTAGAGGTAAGTCCTGGACTTCCCCAGTAACGTAATTGTCCACACCAGCTGAAAGTCGAACTCAATATTTATTCTCACTTTGCAATAAATATTTTTCTTGGATAGAGGAAAAGGTTTGAGCAAGGAAACAGGACAGCTTAAGGTGTGGAGGAGGTCCAGGCACAAACTTAGCTCTTGACTGTTCGGTTTTCTCTAAACAGCTCTAGGCGCACGGTCTCTGCCACAGACCATGAGGTTGGTCTCTGCCACTGACTTGGTGAACTAGGCCACTGCCACTGACCTGGTGAATAAAGTCACTGCCACTGACTTGGTGAACCTTTTCTCTTTCTTAGAACATGGCCCCTATCAAGGAGAAGATGTCCCCCCAGAGAGTCAACAGACCCTTCACCGTGCCTCCTGCATCGGTCCTTCGGAATGGATCCTCCCTTCTCCTAGGGTGCGGGTCCCCTCGCAAGGCGGCACCCTGGACTCCTCAATCCTTAGCAGACCCCAGCCGAAGGTGCTGGGCCCCGGGCCTTCTCCACATCCCCTGGGTCCTCATACCCAGACAATCAGGACAGCAGGGTAGTACCTCACCCCAGGCTAAAGGTGCCTGAGATGGAACAGGAACACAGCCTCCGGGCCTAGGGCACCCGGAGATGAGACACACGTAGTCCCAGGCTGAAGGTGCCTGGAGGTTGACCCCGATCAGGAGATGTCTGCCCTTTTATATCCTCTGTCGGCATGCACAGCAGGTTTCCCGCCCCACCGTACAGCTGCCGAGAGGGGACACAAAAGGCACAGCACTACGCTTGCGGTTCAACCTCGACCCAGAATGGCAGCGCCACTCGCAGGCCACAGGGAACTCATCACCAGCATTATCCCCTGAGGACAAAATTGGTCTATAACCACTAACAATCAAGGTCTCTGAGTCTAATTACCACTCAGAGACTTCCCTTAAATTGAACACCCCGCTACATGTATATTCAGGTAATACTCATATGACCCAAACTTGTTACTAAAGAAGGTGATTTTATAAGCTTCTTCCAGTGTCATATAACCCTACTGTCTTACAAGCACAGGGAGTGCCTCAGGTATGCCTGAATGTAAGGGACTTAGTTCCTGGCCCCTTCCGTGTCCCAGGGGAAAAAAGGGTCTGAATTAAGAATGGTACATGTATGAATAATATAAAATATAAATATAGACAACAATGTTGTGTCTTTCTGAAGTGCAGCTGGATAGACTATCACAGAAATGACACTGAAACTTGCAGTGTTGTGTATTTCTGAAGTGTGGCAAAAAAGCAATATAAAAAGGACACGAACTTCAGAGCTGTGTACTGTTGGTGCTCATCAAGGTACAGGCGTATAACCAATACGAAACAGAAAAAAAAGGTTCAACGTTGTGACTTTCTGATTAGTAACAATGTGTAGTTATAACAGAAGACTGACAAATTTTAATGCTGCACGTTTTTAATTGGTTAGATGGCTAAACGTTGTTGCCAATCAGAAATGTCGCTAGCAATTCCACTGCTGTACCTTTTGATTAGCAACAGCGTACAGACATGTAGCAGAAACGTCACCAGCAAGGTTAATGTTGTATATTTCTGGTAGAACTGGGTGCCGTCTTATGATGGGAAATCTTTAAATTCTGTGCATTTTGCATTAGCAACCACGTAGTCATAAAACCAACAGAAATGACACTAGCTACTTCAGGCTGTCCATTTCTGAATAGCAACAGTTTTAAGAACAACAGATATGTCGCTAACAGACTTCCAATGCTGTGCATTTTGGTTATTAACAGCGTATCGCCATATGACCAGCAGAAATGTCACTAACAACTTAAACTGCAGTGTATTTTTGATTAGCAACCGGGTACAGTCCTAAGACCCACAGAAAGTCGCTAACATCTTAAATGCTGTGCATTTTTTATTAGTAATAGTGTACAGTTTTGAGACCGACAGAATGCCGCTAACGACCTTTTTATTAGCAACAGCGTATAATCCTATAACCAAAAATTCACTAGCAACTTTAATGCTGTGCAATTCTGATTAGCAACAGGTTACAGTCTTATGATCGACAGAAATGTTGCCAACTTTAAATGCTGTGCATTTTTGACCAGCAACAGTGTATATCACTAGCTACTGAAAGTAACTGTGCATGTCTGACTAGTAACAGGGTACAGTTTTATGATCAACAGAAAAAGTCACTAACAACCTTAATGCTCTGCATTTTCCGATTAGTAACAAAGAACAGTATCATTTACTGTGTATTCTGATGAGCAGCTAGACAACCAGAAGGACACAAATGACTTCCACATTTTGTGTTTCTGATGTGCAACCAGGTAAGGCATAAAGTCAGAGGCCTCGTACACACGACCGAGTTTCTCGGCAAGAACCAGCAAGAAACTTGCTGGCAGAGATGTCTTGCCGAGAAACTCGTTCGTGTGTATGGTTTCTCGTCAAGAAAACCGACAAGTAATCTTGACGAGAAAATAGAGAACCTGCTCTCTATTTTCTCGTCGAGATTCTCGTCGGCATGTTTCTCGACGAGAAAAGTGAGTGTGTGTACACTTACCTGTCCTCCCGGAAGCCCGCGCATGTTCGAAATGAATTTGACGCATGCGCGGTAGCTTCCTAGGCATAGGTAGGGTATACCAAGATGGCGGCGACGGCATCGAATGTGACGAGCGCATGCTCGTCGTAGTCGATGACGTCACCGCGTACGCTCCATTCAAAGAACCGCGGGTTCTTTGAATCGAGCGTGTGTACACTCGGCCGGGACAAGTTTCTTGTCCAAGAATCTCGTCGAAAAAAACACATGTTTTTTTCGACGAGAATCTCGGCCGTGTGTACGAGGCTTGAGTCCTGGTAATTTCCACTGCCCCACAAAGGGCAAAATCTACCAAGGCAAAAGCCTGGACTTAATATACTAACCTTCATCCACCAGAGGAAGATCAGGATAGTTTCAAATAATGGAAGTTTAAAGGTGGGTGAGTTACTCCACCATAACAATAGCTGTTGCCTCACTACTGACAAAAGTGTGAGTAGGTGTAGTTAGACACACACCCGCAGGTGAGTCCAAACCATCTAAGCATCCGAGCACAGACCTAGAAATGAATTAAGCCCGCCTCCAGAAGAGGTGGTTACAATCTTAGCCTAGAGGCATTCAGACACTTGTAGGACTTAACAGGTAATCATTAGAAACAGGTTAGTATATGTAGCTCTTGCATAGAGGTTTGCACCAGGAACCCGTCAGTTGAGGGTTGCAGGATAACATTTTATAGTTCCAATTCATCCAAAAGGTGGGCTGTAGCCCAAACCACAAGAGGTCCCAATCAACTCTTACACACCACAGTATGACGGTGTAAGCAGGAAAAAATAAGTTGGAGCTTGTTAAGATGTTACACATACCAAGCTAACTCCCCCAAAGGGAATATGTTCACAAGGGTATCCTCTTGGAGCTACATGCCAGATTTATAGCAGCTGGTCTAATGTATTTAGATTACCTGGTGTGCTTGCTGACCAGGGAAACTGTGCTAATGCTCCTGGAATCACCAGGTACTAGCAGACCATTTCAAACCCCCTTCAATTAACTCTTTTGGAATGTGCAAGTTGTTTAGTGCCAGAAATAGACTAAGGCCCCATGCACACGTGACGCTGTTAAACGTGCGTTCAGAGGCAGTTGGACACTTTTTTCAACTGCTCCTGAACACATTCAATGTTATCCTATGTGTCCATGCACACAGTCTCGTTTATTGCCATTTTTAGGCAGTTGCGTTTATCCTCGTTTTTTAAGAAGCAAAAAAATGGGTTTAGATGCAAAAGTTTTCCAAGTTTCAGACGCAAAACGCGGCTAAACGCCGTACCGGCGTTTTGCCGCGTTATCGTTTATAAGCGTTTTTAAAGGTGACCTATTTTTTTACATTAGAAATCTCAAAAATTATGGCAAATGATGAAAAACCATTAAAAATATATAAAAAACTGTAATTGCTTGCATTGCACTGTAGACTATCCACAACTTGGGGTAGGTGACGTGGCAAGTGGACAATCCACAACTCGTGGCAGGTAACGTGGCCAGGTGATGTGGCCAGGTGACGTGGCAAGTGGACAATCCACAACTTGTGGCAGGTAACGTGGCCAGGTGATGTGGCCAGGTGACGTGGCAGGTGGACAATCTACAAATTGTGGCAGGTGACATGGCCAGGTGACGTGGCCAGTGGACAATCCACAACTTGTGGCAGGTGACGTGGCCAGGTGACGTGGCCAGCAGACAATCCACAACTTGTGGCAGGTGACGTGGCCAGGTGACATGGCCAGTGGAAATCCACAACTTGTGGCAGGTGACGTGGCCAGGTGATGTGACCAGTAGACAATCCACAACTTGTGGCAGGTGACGTGGCCAGTGGACAATCCACAACTTGTGGCAGGTGACGTGGCCAGGTATTGTGGCAGGTGACGTGGCAAGTGGACAATCCACAACACGTGGCAGGTGACGTGGCAAGTGGACAATCCACAACACGTGGCAGGTGACGTGGCAAGTGGACAATCCACAAATTGTGGCAGGTGACGTGGCAAGTGGACAATCCACAAATTGTGGCAGGTGACGTGGCAAGTGGACAATCCACAAATTGTGGCAGGTGACGTGGCAAGTGGACAATCCACAAATTGTGGCAGGTGACGTGGCAAGTGGACAATCCACAACACGTGGCAGGTGACGTGGCAAGTGGACAATCCACAACTTGTGGCAGGTGACGTGGCCAGGTGACGTGGCCAGGTGGACAATACACAACTTGTGGCAGGTGACGTATCAGGTGACGTGGCAAGTGGACAATCCACAGCTTGTGGAAGATGATGTGGCAAGTGATACGCTAAATACAAGTACACTGCTGCTCTCTCAGCTGCTGGTCTCCCAAAATGGCTGAAATGGTTAAATAATACTGTTTTTTGAGCTTAGGGAGGGTCTTATGATGTTTAACTTAACGCCTATAGACGCAAACACGGTAAAACGTCGCTAAAATCGCGGCAAAACGGGCGTTTAAATGCCGGTTTTAGCCTTTAAAAACGTGTGTTCACCAGAGTTTGCACCGGCGTCTCGTGTGCATGGGGCCTAAGAGGTCATTTGTGTCTAACAACTCACTATATTTATCCTTATTAATGAATTCATAATGAGAGGCTAGCAACTAAATGTTACAATAGCCACCGCATTCCCTGAGGAAAAATTTTGAGTTACGCTTACCGGTAACGTCTTTTCCAGTAGTCTTTGAGGACAGCCACCATTGAGAGATAGGCTCCTCCCCTTCCCCAGGAAACACTGCGCCAGCCCATAAATTCTTACTTCCCCTGCCGGACCTCAGTTTCTTTTAAGATCACCTCCGGCCAGCTGGGGAGACACAAGAACCCATTAATAACATACTATTATATCTCATTATGCTGCGTTCTGGTCTTTAGTAAGACCCCCCCCCCCAATTCTTAGGGTGGGTAACTAGGGCTGTCCCTAAAGACTACTGGAAAAGACGTTACCGGTAAGCGTACCTCTAATTTTTCCTCATCGTCTTTCAGGACAGCCACCATTGAGAGGATAGACGAGCACTTACCAACTAGGGTGGGACTACAGCTTGCAGAACCTTTCGCCCAAAGGCTTGTTCACCTGCCGACACCAGGTCCACTCTGTAGTGCTTTACAAAAGTGGAGTAGCTGGACCAGGTTGCGGCCCTGCATATCTGGTCTGGTGTTGCTCCGGCTCTTTCTGCTTGGGAAGCTGCCAAAGCTCTGGTGGAGTGTGCCTTTATCCCTGTAGGGATCTCCTCCCCTGATAGAGTATATGCCTGCTCTATGGTTGTTCTAAGCCATCTGTCAATAGTGCGTTTAGACGCTTTATTTTGTTTTCTGGGGCCAGAAAAGGATACAAACAGTGAGTCTGACTTCCTAAATGCCTTTGCCAGCTCAAGATAGTGCAGGATGCATCTCCTGACATCTAAAGAATGAAATCTTAATTCCCCTTCTCCCACAGGATTGGGGCAAAAGGAGGTTAGAACTACCTCCTGGCTTCTGTGAAACCTTGAAGCCACCTTGGGTAAAAGGCTGGATCTGTCTTTAAAACAACTCGATCTGGAAATACAACACAAAATGGGGGTCTAATTGATAGGGATTCAAGCTCACTGACCCTCCTGGCGGTAGTTACCGCTACCAAAAATACTGTTTTTAAAGTAAAATTCTTTAGAGAATATTCGACCAAGGGTTCAAAGGGAGTTCCCGTTAAAGTCTATAAGACTAGGGAAAGATCCCACTTAGGAAAAGAAGAAACTGTAACAGGTCTCTGTCTTGTTAGGGCCCTGAAGAATCTTATTATCCACTGGTTGGAGGCCAGAGGCTTTTCTAGATAAGCACTGAGTGCTGAGACCTGGCTCTTCAGCGTACTTATGGATAAGCCTTTATCTGCCCCGCACTGTAGGAATTCCAACACGGTTGTGGGGCTCTGTACCGAAAGGGAGCTTCCTTCACACCATTTGTTGAAGCGGAGCCAGACTCTTATAAATCTGACGCGTCTCCTTCTTCCTACTATTGAGGGTGACGATCAATTTGTCTGAGAAACCCTTAGACCTTAATATTCCTTCAGTAGCCAGGCCGCCAGTTTCCACTGGAGTACCTGGGGACAGAGGACTGGGCCCTGAGAAAGAAGATCCTCTCGGGGAGGTAGCAACAGGGGAGGTTCTACATCCAGTTGCTTGAGGATTGAGAACCATGCCCTCTTGGGCCAATATGGTGCCACCAGAATCAGGGAAGTGTTCTCCGACTGGAACTTCCTTAGAACTGCCGGTAGCAATACTGGAGGAGGAAAGGCATAGCAAATTTGGAACTGCCAGTTCTGGTTCAGCGCTTCTACCCCCATTGCACCCTCCCTTCCGTTTAGGGAGAAAAGAAAGGGGGTTTTCGCATTGCCCCTTGCCCCGAAGAGGTCGACCTCTGGAAGTCCCCACCCTTCGGTTACTAGATTGAAGACCTCCTGATTGAGAACCCAATCGCTCTGTCTCAGCTGCCTCCGGCTGAGGAAGTCCGCTACCACATTCTTCTCTCTTCTCAGGAAAACAGCCGTGAGCGAGAGAGAGTTGGTCTCGGCCAAGTTCAGGATGTCTGTCGCTAGGGCCAACAGGACTCCACTTCTCGTGCCACCCTGCTTGTTTACATAAGCCACGGCGGACGAGTTGTCCGATCTCACCTGAATGTGGTGGCCCTGGAGTTCCTTTTTGAAGAATCTGAGGGCTAGTCCTACTGCCTTTAGCTCCTTCCAGCTGGACGAGCGCTTTATTTCCCTGTCCTTCCAGGTGCCCTGTGCTAGAAGGGAACCTAGATGTGCCCCCAGCCCGTGCCGCTGGCAACTGTGGTTACCACCCGAGAAACTGGGATGAGCCACAGACGTCCTTGTGATAGGTTTGCTACCTTCCTCCACCAAAGAGATTTTTACTTGGGGTGGCACCTGAATTAAGGTGTTTAGTTCCTCTGGACTGTGGTCCCACACCCTCAGAACGAGGGCCTGAAGAGGACAGAAGTGTAGACCTGCCCATTGCACGGCTGGTAGGGTAGAAGTCAGTAGTCCCAGCGTGGACATTAGGGATCTTATGGGGATTAGCCGATTGCACTGGAGAGAGGCTACAGCTCTGTCCAGCTTTTGTATTTTCTCCCCTGGGAGAAAGACCTTAGACTGAGTTGAGTCAAGTAGGGAGCCTAGGTACGTGATATAAACAATAGATGAATTGAGCGCACTCTGGATAAGGAAATACAAAAGAAAAACTAAACATAAAACGGGACGAACGGAGTGGGAATGAAACTGAAATAAGCTGTATAAGAACACATGTTAAAAGTCCATGTCTATTAGTCCATGTGTAGAATAGCTTGAAGACTATCCGCAAGGAAGGCTGCCAGCTTACAGATAGAAGGCGCTGCTTTTTTCCTCTTCCTGTTTTATTTCAGATCACTTCTAAGCGTAGTAGTATCAGAAATTTATTAGAGCAATATAAATTACAGCGGCAAGAGATACACTCACAAACGAGTATAGTAAGAGGCTTATCTTTAAAGGTTGTCATCCGCTCGACCCGGGAGCTGCGAATCCTGATGTTACAAGCTGGAGTCCCCCGTAGTGGTTAGCGGTGGTAAAAGGAACTTCACTCTCGCGGCCGCAGAGATGGGGAAGAATCCTCACTGGAACACAGCTAGTGGAATCGTCACTTCCGGGTATGATGTCAGCAGGGGATGCGCGCGCATCCCCTGCTGACATCATACCCGGAAGTGACGATTCCACTAGCTGTGTTCCAGTGAGGATTCTTCCCCATCTCTGCGGCCGCGAGAGTGAAGTTCCTTTTACCACCACTAACCACTACGTGGGACTCCAGCTTGTAACATCAGGATTCGCAGCTCCCGGGTCGAGCGGATGACAACCTTTAAAGATAAGCCTCTTACTATACTCGTTTGTGAGTGTATCTCTTGCCGCTGTAATTTATATTGCTCTAATAAATTTCTGATACTACTACGCTTAGAAGGCGCTGCTTTTTTCCTCTTCCTAGGTACGTGATACACTGTGAGGGTACGAGACTTGACTTCTCCAAGTTCAGTAACCATCCCAGGACTACCAAGGTCTTTTTTGTTAGCTCGAGATCCTTTGTTAGTTGTTCTGGAGACGATGCAAATACTAGCAGGTCGTCCAGGTACGCTATTACCGACACTCCTTGGAGTCGCAGAAAGGCCATGGCCTCTGCTAGGACCTTGGTGAAAATGCGGGGCGAGGAGGATAGCCCGAAGGGCAGAGCCTGAAACTGTAGATGTACTTGCTTTCCCTCCAAGTTTACTGCTAGTCGTAGAAACCTCTGGGAGGATTCCGCGATAGGGACGTGCAAAGACGAGTCTCTGAGATCCAACGACACCATGAAGCAGTTGTGAGGTAGCAGGGCCCTGACCGTGAAAATTGACTCTATACGGAATTTTTTGTACGTGACCGACCTGTTTAGGGGCTTTAAATTCAGAATTAATCTGAATTTGCCTGAGGGTTTTCTGACCACGAAAATGTGAATATAATCCCCTCTCCTCTTGCCCTACTGGTACTCTGCAAACTACATTTTGAGACTCTAGGTTTCTCAGAGCCTCTAATAGAGCATTGGCCTTTGCCCTGCACTTGGGCAGCTGTGTGACAAGAAACCTTTGTGGGGGAGGTCTTGTAAACTCCAGGAGATAACACCGTCTTATAATCCCCAGAATGAATAGGTTGGGGGAAATTGCCTCCCATTGGGGGAGAAGGCCCCCCAGTCTTCCTCCTACCCTGTCTGGAGGGTCATGGTTTTTTGCTGGGCTGTTCAGGAGGGTGAAAAAAATCGCCGCTCCTCTGCCCCTGCCCCTTTGGCCCCAGGCCTTCTTTTGGCCTTAAGGCTTGGGGACTTCTCTGCGTCTTGGAGGACGAAACCCCTTTGACTGGACTGGGGTCTTGCGTTTGAAAGGGAAAGACTTTTTCCTGTCTGCAGTGCGGTCCAGTACTGTCTCTAAGCCCGGCCCGAAGAGTAGGTCTCCTGTAAAGGGTATGCCACAGTTTGGCTTTGGAGGCGCTGTCACCAGGCCAAGTCTTAAGCCAAAGGGCACGTCTGGCCGAATTTGCCAGGGCTGCTGATCTGGCTGACATTCGAACTGACTCCGCTGAGGCGTCCGCCATGTATGCGATACTTCGCAAAATCATAGGGGATGAGGACAGGATTGTTTCCTTAGGTGTCCCTGCCTCAATATGTTCCTGGATCTTCGTCAGCCAGTGTTCTAGGCTGCAGGCTACAACAGTGACAGCCATCTCTGGTTTTAATTTGCCAATGGTAGAAGCCCACGTCTTTTAGTAGGAGTCTACTCTTCTATCCATTACGTCAGATAGAGCTCCCATGTCTTCAAACGCTAGGTCTGTGTGTCTAGACACCTGGGTGAAGGCGGAGTCTAGTCTGGGAGTCTTATTCCAAACAGACGTGGGGTCCTCTGCGAAAGGGAACCTTCTCTTCAGGGATCGAGAAAAAGGGTTTCCTTTCAGGATCCTGACATTCCTTTTTGACGGTTTTAACCAGTACCTCATGTACTGGGAACACCTTTTTCTTTTGTTCCCCTAAACCCCTGTACATTTGGTCATGGAGTGTTAGGGCCTTTTTATCCTCTTGGATATTGAGAGTTGTATAAATTGCGCCCAAGAGGTCCTCTACCTGATCCAGGGACAATTTATACCTAGAGGATTTCCTGGACTCCCCGTCCCTGTCCTCACCCTCAGATTCCTCCTGGGAATCAGAAGTGGCGCTATCTGCGTGCGCATGCTCCACCTCTGAAGGGCCTGGGGTTTCCTCTGCCATAACTGCAGCAGAAGGTCTGGCAGGTGCACAGGGCTGAGCCTGTGGTGGGGTTGTAACCTGAACTGGAAAAGCAGGGAGCTGAAATTTTTCAAACAGTGATTTAAAAGATGAGAAGGTGGACGAGAGCTCTTTAACTGAGGCTGCTAATCCAGATTCCTGCTCGGACTCCCTCTCCCTGACCAGGGTATCTATGCAGTCTTTACATAGAAACTTAGTCCAGGATTCTGCTAACGTGTCCCTACAGGAGGCACACTTTCTAGAGCTATGCGTTGACTTACAACCCAGGGAGTGCGCTAGCCCTCTTTTCAATATGCACGGACTGGGGCCTCCCCCCTCTGACAACCCAGAGGGTATGTCCCCCCCATGGACAGAACCATACATGGAGGGGCAATACCAGATAGAGTGAACACTCCCCAGGGTTCCTTAGAGCTCCTTAAATCTTGACATGTTATGTTCCTATTCATAGGAGAGGACTAGGCAGAACATGTTAGTTATCTTAAAACATGTAACTTTAACAGAGTTAAACAGCCCCGCCCAGGGGGTCGGTCCCTCCGTACATAGCCCTCCACCCTGCAGTCAGCAGCCTCAGTTCGTAGAAAAGCAGTACAAACTAAAAATGGAGGGGTGGGTGCTGTGTCAGTCCATGGTTGACATCGGATTTTTTGTAGTCACCGTAAAATCCTTTTCCATTTTCTCTTTTCGTCCATGGATGGACACAGCTCCTTAAATCTTGACATGTGGGACGTCCCCAAGCAGTGTCAGAAAAAACGAGGGGAGGGGTAGGAACAGCAATCAAAAGAAGGCTTAACTTCACAACCAACAGAGCTCCTCAACGAGGAGTTGCAACCTCAAACAGCCGCCTGCAAAACCTTGCGGCCAAAAGAAGCATCCGAAGATGCACTCACATTAATCTTAGAAAACTGAGAAAGTGTGAACAGACGGCCAGGTCGCCACCTTACACACCTGTGAGACAGATACTTGATGTCAGAAAGCCCAGGAGACACCAATTGCCCTGGTCGAATGCGCCGTGACAGGAAAGGGAGAAGCCTGCCCATTAAGGGCATATGCCTGGATGACGGTCTGCCTGATCCACCTAGAAAGGTGGCCGACAAAAACCGCCATGCCCTACTGTGGACCAAACACCGACACGAACAGCGAGTCAGATCTCTAGAACGGAGCCGTAGCAAACAGGTACACCCGTAGAGCACATACCCTGTCCAAAGTATGTAGCGCAACCTCCATGGGATGCGAAGGCCGAGGACACAAGGATGGAAGTACAATGTCCTCGTTCAGGTGAAAAGCTGAATCTACCTTAGGAAGGATTGAGGGCTGCGGGTGCAGAACCGTTTATCCTTATGGAGGACCAAGCAAGAAGACTTGCAAGACAACGCCGCCAATTCAGAAACCCTTCTGACTGATGTAAAGGCAACTAGAAAAGCAATTTCCTTAGAAAGCGTTGAGGAATACTCCCTGGTGTTCTCAAAGGAAGGTTCCAGATGTACCAAGAGAACCAGATTCAAGTCCCACGGAGGAAGTGATGTCCCAATCAGGGGAATCACGTGTTGGACCCCCTGTATAAACGTACTTACCAGTGAGTGAGCCACTAGGGGTCGTTGGAAGAAGACAGCCAAGGCTGAAATCTGCCCCTTAAGTGTTTAAGGCAAGTTTTTGATCTACTCTGCGCTGCAACAGCAGGATCTGAGAAACCGAATATGCCCGTGGGCGCCAAGACTAACTTCACACAGCTGTATGCCTTCCAAGTGCGATGGTAGATCTTCCAGGAAGAAGATATCCAGGCCCTCAACATGGTAGAGATTACCAAATCTGACAGACCACAGTCCCTCAGTACCTGGCTTTCAATAGCATGCCGTTAAAGCCAGCGACTGCAAAGCAGGATGAAGTATGGGACCTTGAGACAGAAGGTCCTCATGCATTGGCAGACGCCAGGGAGCATCTGCTACCAGTCTCACGAGGTCAGCGTACCAGAGACGCCGGGGCCAGTCTGGGGCGAATAGTATCACCGGAATCCCCTCGGCCTCCACTTCACGGAGCAGACAAGGAAGCATTTTCATTGGGGGAAAGGCATAACTTTGCCGATACTGACCCCATGGTGCAACCAACGCGTCTGCCCAGGGATCCCTGAACCTGGCCAAAAACCTCAACACCTTGTGATTGAGTCGAGAGGCCATGAGATCCACATCTGGTGTGCCCCACTTCTGACAAGGAGTTGAAACACCTCCGGGTGTAACAACCATTCCCCTTGGTCCAGCATCTGGCGATTTCGTTCGCCTGCCAGTTATTACACCAGGAATGTAAGCAGCCGATAGAGCTGGTACACTCCTTTCAGCCCATCTCAGGATGTGAGCGACCTCCAACGCTGCGGCCGAGCTTCTTGTTCCACCCTGATGGTTGACATAAGCCACCTCCATGGCGTAGTCCGACTGGATCCTGCCCGGACGCCCTTGAAGCCTCTGCGACCACTTGGAGAGGCAGTCTAATCGCTCGAAGTTCAAGGACATTGATCGATAGGAGAGATTCCAGAATCCAGCGGCCCTGTGC
Organism: Rana muscosa; assembly: GCA_029206835.1. Lineage (NCBI taxonomy): Eukaryota > Metazoa > Chordata > Amphibia > Anura > Ranidae > Rana > Rana muscosa. Next base: position 383,768,216 of record CM055117.1, read on the forward strand.
CGACCAAACCCCCCAAGACTCCCCCCCAACCGGTCAGGCTGGCGTCCGCCGTGATCTCAGTTCAGTGGCTAAGGAAGGAAAGACTTCCCAGACTGAAGTACCGGGGATGTCAGCCACCAAGTCAGAGGCCCCGACTAGGCGACTTATCTGAATCTGATGATCCAGACAATGGGGATTTATCCCATTTGGACAGAATCACCCTCTGCAGCACACGAGTATGGGATTGGGCATATGGTACTGCTTCGAAGGAGGCTACCATGAGGCCCAGGACTCATGCAGAAATGGAGGGACGGAGAGACGACCAATTGCGGGATGTCAACGACCTCACTGCAGCCTGGAGTGTCTGCAACTTCTCTGGAGGGATTAGACTCTTGCATCCGATGAGTCCAAAATCAGCCAAAGGAATTCTAGGCACTGAATCGGAACACCGACTTCTGGAGGTTCAGTATCCATCCAAATTCTTGGAGAGTCTGACTGGCTATAGACACGTCCTTCTCTAATACTGGGCTAGAAGGAGCTCTCAGAAGATGATGATCGTCTAAGCAACGTACGACGGCAATGCTTCGCTGTCTCAGCAAAGCTAGAATCGTGGCGAGCACCTGGGTGAAAACTCTTGGTGCCGATGCTAGGCTAAAGGGAAGAGCCACAAATTGATAGTGGTCCTCGCCGATCGCAAAGAGCAGAAAACCTCTTGATGCCTCATATGGGGACATATAAGTAGGTGTCCTTGATGTCCAGGAACGCCAGAAAATCCCCGGATGATTTTGCACCCTCACAAAGGCATTGAGGGCTATGAGGTCCAATATTGGACGGACACCTCCGCACCTGAGCAAGTCTCGTACTGCTCCTATCAAAGCAGACCTACGAGCCGGAAGGAGAGGAAGATGCGAGGGAACGAATCTGTATGGCTGACAAGAAACTCCATCTTGTACCCCGAATCGACCACCTCGCAGACCCACTGGTCGGAGATCAGGGAGGACCATCGAGCTGCAAAACTCGCAAAGCCGCCCGCCCACCATGAGCCAGGCGGGGCAAAATTTCATGTGATAGCAAGCTTGTTAGCCGACTTGTTTGGCTTACGCACCCATGGACTCTCCCCCCAGCTGGAGCTTTGCCAGTCAGGATCTGATGAAAATACCGCTTCTGCGTGGAATAGGAGGGCCCCACTTTACAGCGTGGCTCCTTCCCCATAGAGGACAGTGGGAGAAGTGTGCTCTTACCTCCAGTGACATCTTTAATGTCGTCCAGCAAGGTACCAAAAAGCCTCCCACCTTTGAAAGGCAAATCTGCCAGAGCTTTTTTGGATGCTTGGTCAGCGGACCAGCATTTCACAGGCGGCGCAGTACCACCGCAGATAGAGGCTCTGGAAATCCAGGGTGGCATCACAGACATACACAAGGCCCTGAACCATTGGTCAGCCAGCATTACGTACTCTGGAGGAAGCTGATGCTCCTCTACTGTGTTGCAAAATCCTTGCCCATTCAGTGAATGTCTGAGACACCAAAGTCGCAGCCAATATAGGTCGCAACGCTGACCCCAGCATGGTGAACCTGGAGCGGGTCACTGCTTCGGACCTCTTAACAGTAGGGTCCTTAAAGGCAGAGGTTCCCTCTACCGGGAGAGGTGTTACCTTATTTAGCCGAGAGACCGGGGTGTCCACAACCAGAGGAGAGGCCAATTTTTTTTTATTTAAAAAGGCTCTCCCCAAAAGGATAACGGACCACCATGCACTGAGGGGACCACAAAAAACCTCTGCGGCCGTTCCCATTCCTTATCTATGAACTTATCAAAGAAAGTTACAAGGAAAAACTTTTACAAAGTGGTTAGATTTGTGTGACCCAAAGGAGACAGACTCTTCAGCAGAAGTCCCAGCTGCATTTACCAGCTTGAGTGTCCCTCACAGCATCAAGAAGTGCACTCACAAGTGCCCTATCTTGCACTCCCGAGGAGATGGCGGGGAAGGGGGCGCTTTTCCCCCCCTTACGCACGCACGCCGCTTCTACCCTGGCAACAAATGATTCCAGGACTGCCAACAGCGTATCCATGGGAACCGCAGGTGCAGGGGCACCATTAGCTGCCTCTGGCAATTTAGGGGAAGAAAGGCCAGATACGGACTCCATTACCACCCACTGACAGCCCTGAGGAACCAAATGAAAAACACTTAAGTCACTCCTCCTTGCTGCACCGAACAGTGGGGTAACCCAGGGGACTCACCACCCAGAGGGAGACAGCTCTGCCTGCCTTCCTTATATACACAGCGTGTGTGTGTGTGGAAAAAACAGAATGAGCTGTGCGCTGTTCAGAAAGCCAGCGCTAGGGGCCAAACCCACTCCAAAATGGCCGCCAGATACCTCCGATAAAAAGGGCGTGGACCACAAGAAAACAACCGCCCGCAATACCGACCTGCGCCACAGCACGGCAACAACAAAATGGCCGCCAATGGAACTTTCAATAGAGAAAACAGGCACACTAAAAATGGCGTCGGCGCAGCAAAAAATGGCGCCCCAGCTCCGGGATGTGGATGAGAAGGCCGTGCAGAGACTTCCCAGGAGACAGACACCCCCCTCACAGAAAGAAGACCCCGACGCCCCACAGTCCCCCACAGGGACCTGGAGCCCCACCCACAGGTAAACCACAGTTGCAGCGGGCCCTAGGGCAGGAGGGGAAAGGGCGACAGTAGTGAAAGGGAGGCCAGGAGAACCCCTAAATCCCGGGAATGCCCAGCTGTTCCATCCAGCCAAGGCAGGAGGAACTGTACTTACCCGTCCTTGCGAGGATATGCTGGCGCGTCCCTGACAGACCCACAACCAATGGTACGGAGTGGCTGTCGGCCCGGTCCACTGAGTGAGACAGCAAGCGGCCCAGTCATATGTGGACCCTGGAGCATAAGCTCACCGGCCACCCCTGGAGCCATGGGGTATGTCGTGGCAGAACCAGCGCGTAGTTAAGGACTGGCACGCTTGATGGATCTATAAAATCCAGCCTGTCGCCCAGCCGGCAGTTGATAGAATTGAAAAATAAAATAAAAATCAAAAATGTATTCAGGACTCTGGGCCCAAAGTGAGCTACGTCCTTCTCTGCAAAAAAAAAAAAAAAAAAGGTTGCTGACTGCAGGGTTAAGGGTTATGTACGGAGGGACAGCCCCCTGGGTTACATTTTTTAAGATAACTAACATGTTCTGCCTAGTCCTCTCCTATGAACAGGAACATGTCAAGATTTAAGGGGCTGTGTCCGTCCATGGACGAAAAGAGAAAAGGGAGCTATGGACAGTGGTCTAGCTAAAGCTTCTGGGCTATTTGTTCCCAGATCCCAGGGCAAGAATAGTAGCACTCTGAATTGAGGGAGGGAGTCCTACCCCAATGCCCAGAAACCCCATGGCTGTTAGTAGGGATCCTGTTGCTAATCTTCCAAGACAAAAAAGGGAAGTACTCATCCCTGTTTTTACTTTTGCCACAGGGCCTTGCTTCTCTCAAGGCACATAAGAGGATAGCGGTAGGGCTGCAACTAACGATTATTTTCATAATCGATTAGTTGGCCGATTATTATTTCAAATAATCGGTTAATAACCTTCAAAAAAGGTAATTTTGCTGTGATTTGCATTTTTACATATTTTTTTGGACCAATTTGTTGTTGGGCAGATTAAAAAACACAAATTGCCGCAAAAACGCATTGCATGCTTTTCTGCAGGTTCTCCATTGAAGTATATTCAACCAAAAAAACAAAATAGCACCATTTTGCGTTAAAAAAAAAGTCCTTGCCCTTTCCAAATACGCTACAGCTGAAAAAATCATGTATGTGAACATGTCCCGTAGGAATCCATGTAAATGAACTGTAGTGTGTTTCTGCAAAAAGCACCAAAAAACACCCAGGCACCCAGGCCTGAGATGTTTAGTAACATAATGGGGTTAAAAAACTAAAATTAGTACAAAAATAGCAAATAATTGCTACTGTAAAGGGTTAATTTTTTTACTTTGGGACAGTGAAAGTAATATTTACAGGGCTAATTTCAGTTTTTTTAACCCCATTATGTTACTGGCCGATTAATCGATTATGAAATTAATCGATTACCATTTTCATATTCGATTAGTTGTCGATTAATCAATTAGTTGTTTCGGCCCTAGATAGCGGCTAAAAAAATCACCCCTTTCCAAGTTGCTGTCTAAACTAGGGAGCTGCCAAATTGTGTTGGCATGCTATTGGTGCAGTGCACACAGCCTACCACTTCTGGGATCCAAACTTCTTCCAAAAGGAGGGGGGGGAAGGAGGAGAGGCCAGGGCCATTATCCTCTTTAGGGGAGAGTTGCTCTGAGTCTACCACCAAAGGTGTGGGTACAGAGGTACGGAAAGATTAAAAGTAGCCAACCCCTCCTTGAACAGATTTAAGAAAATCTCTCATTAATCCTGAGGCCTCTTTCCCAGCTAGTCTGCTAATACACCAATAACAAAATGGCTTGGTTTAGACAATCTTTCCCTGCAGTTTAACGCACTTACTGGCATCAGTGCTAGCGAATGCAGAAGAAGGTTTGTCAAAAAAACGTCCTGTGCTCCGTTAGGGGAATCTAAGGAAAGAGGGAACAAACCATAGTCACTCTTCCTGCCCCCTGCATCATGGCTGCAGGCCCCTTCTTTCCCAAAGGAGAAGGCATGGGAGATTACCAGGGACCATCTAATCTGGTATCAAGCAACCCCCAAGTAGGTAAGAAAACAGCACTTGCCCCATTCTGGTGACCTCTCCTTGCTCCTCATCAGCTGGGATCTCCAACCCCACTATACCTTCAGTCCTCTCTGAAACCTGCAGAATTAGGTGTGTCACAGCCAAGTACTTGCGGGCACTCTGCTAGCAGTACACCGACGTCTGATTGTAGCAGGCAAATTTCCCTGCCCCAGCTGCTGGACCGTCAAAAGAAGTTCACTCCCAGCCATCCACATGCCCAGCGGTTGAATGCTAGCTTGGCTAAATTGCTAGTACTTCAACTGCTGCCTTTTCAGTTGGTAGACTCTGCCCCCTTCTGTGAGTTTGTGCAATGTGCGGTTCTTCTCAGTGGCAGGTTCCCAAACGCCACTTTCTCACAGAAGGCGATTCCGGCTCTCTACCGGCATGTGGAAGGCAATGTCCATGCCTCGCTGGACAGGGTGGTCAGCAGTAAGGCGCATATTACCGCTGACTCATGGTCCAGCAGGCATGGACAGGGACGTTGCCTATCTTTCACAGCCCATTGGGTCACTCTTTTGGCAGCTGGGAAGGATGCAGGACAAGGTGCAGTAGTGTTGGAGGTTGTTCCGCCACCACGCCTCCAAAATGCTACTACTGGTTGTGACACACCTCTCTCCTCCATGGACTCTTCCTGTGCTTTGTCCTCGGAACCAGCGGTTCTCCATAGGCGTTCAAGGGGCTACGCAAGAACGCAAGCAAAATGATGCCATGCCGTGCTTGCGCTGGTGTGTTTGGGGGGACAGGAGCCACACTGGGGCAGAGGTTCTGTCAGCTCTGCAGGGACAGTCCGAGAGGTGGTTGACGCCACGCCAGCTTAAGCCAGGAATGGTGGTTTGCGTCAATGGCACCAACCTCCACTCCACCCTCCGACAGGGACAACTGACCCATGTGCCCTGTGTGGCTCATGTCCTTAACATGGTGGTGCAGCGGTTCTTGGGCAGGTACCTGGGCTTACAGGATGTCCTGAGGCAGGCCAGGAAAGTCTGTGCATTTCCGCCGATCATATAATGCCAGTGCTCGGCTGGCTGAGCTGCAAAAGGAGTTGAACCTGCCCAAGAACCGCCTTATATGTGACATGCCCACCAGGTGGAACTCAAACGTTGGCCATGCTGCAGCAGCTGCACAAGCAGCAGAGGGCCATCAATGAGTACCTGTGCGACTATGGCACTAGGACAGGGTCAGGGGAGCTTGTTTTTTTTTCACCACGCCAGTGGGGCATGATCAGGGATGCATGCACTGTCCTGGCACCATTTGAGGAGGCCATGAGGATGGTGAGCAGTGACAGTGCATGCATCAGTGACACTGTACCTCTTTGTCCACCTGTTGGAGCATACACTGCATGGAATAATGGACAGAGCACTTGCGGCAGAGGCAGAAAGAGGACTTCCTTGGCTCTCAAAGCCCCCTTTATCCTGCGTTACTTCTGTCCCACCCATCACACAGGAAGAGGACAAGGACGAGGAGGAGGACTGTGTCAGCATGGAGGTGGAGCCTGGCACTCAGCATCAGCAGTCTTTTAGGGATGATTTACAGTCCCAAGAAACCCGTGGACTTGTACGTGGCTGGGTGGAGGTGGCTGCGGATCATGTTGTCCTTGGTGACCAAGAGGACTGCAGACCGAATTCCTCAGCTAACCTACACTTCATGGCCTCCCTGATCCTGCAAAGCCTGCGGAAGGATCCTCGTATTCTTCGGATCAAGGAGAGGGACCATTACTGGCTGGCCACTCTCCTTGATCCACGGTACAAGGGTAAGGTTGCGGACCTTATCTTGCCGTCGCAGAGGGAGCAGAGGATGAGACATCTCCAGGAGGCCTTGCAGGAAGGTCTGTGCAACGCGTTCCCAGAGACTGGGAGGTTACAAACTCCTGGACAACGAGTTGCTGTGGCTTCGGTCAGTAGCAGAAGGAGCGGTGGAGAAAGTGGCCGTCTGACCGACGCGTTCAGACAATTTTTTAGTCTGCATCCCCAAGGTATGATCGTTCCAGCAACCATCGCCAGTGTCTGGTTTACATGGTGCAGGAATACCTAGGGGCACGATCAGACTTTGACACCTTTCCCACCGAAAATCCTCTGGATTACTGGGTCTTGAGGATGGATCACTGGCCAGAGCTTGCACAGCATGCAATTGAGCTACTGGCCTGTCCTGCATCCAGCGTTCTTTCGGAACGCACATTCAGTGCTGCTGGAGGCTTTGTAACCAATCACAGGGTGCGCCTGTCCGACTCGGTTGATCAACTGACATTCACAAAGATGAATCAGTCTTGGATCACCACCAGTTACCAAGCACCTGAAGCTGATGTAACCAAATATTTTTAAATGTCACATCCCTTCAAGACTGCCTATGCTGATGCTGAGTGACTGTCCTGTTATGTTGACAGACTATCTTCTTCCTCAATGATCCTGCTGACAGCTTGGAAGAACATTTTTGGTTCTGGGTGCCACCACCAGTGGCTAAGGCCCAATTTTCCAGCTCCTGTTTAACAGGGGCGTGTATTTACAATTTTTTATGCAATGCTTTGCAGCAGGGCTCATTGCAGCGCTCTAAGTACAGTATCTGTGAGGGGTTGCAGTGTTGTGGCACCAGCGGCCCAATTTTTCTGCCCCTTTTCAAAAGGGGCATGCAATTACAATTCTTGATCTAATAATTCACATCAGGGACCATTCATGCGCCCACCAAGAGTAACTGAAGGATTACAGTGTTGTGGCAACACAAACAACTAAAGGGCAAATCTCTGCAGAGTATATACGGCAGGCCCCTACTTTCAAACATCCAACTTACAAACGACTCCTACTTGCAAATGGAAGGAGACAACAGGAAGTGAGAGGAAATCTACCCCTAGGAAGGGAAATTCTCTCCTGTAATGCCGCGTACACACGATCATTATTCACGGCGGTTAAAAAACCGCCGTGAATAATGACAGGAAAAACGAGGGAACCGCTTGGTTCCCTACACACGGTCGTTTTTCCCGTCATTTTTTCTCTTGACGAGAAAAACGACCGTCTGTGGGCTCCGCGGCAGTGTCTCCCTATGGGAAGACTGCCGCGGAAAAAAATGCTGGAAAAAACGATGAGAAAATTTAGAACATGTTCTAATTTTTCTCGTCGTTTTTTATGCCGTTTTTCACGACGAGAAAAACGACAAAGCCCACAGACGATCGTTTTTCTCGGCGAAAAAAAAAATGACGTTTTTCTCGTCGAGAAAAGCGGTCGTGTGTACGCGGCATGAGAGTTAATATGGGAAAAAGGTGTCTCCTCTACTGATGCTTTATTACCAATCCTTGTTTCACTAAAAACCCCAAATTTTCCAAAAACATTTGTCATTGGGACGGAAAGTGAGGTGAAATGTTTTGAACAGGTGCACAGACAGCAAAACAAATGTTACATATACTGCTGTCCGAGTATATAGGGCCTTTTTTATTTTGGGTGCGGGGTTCCCCTTAATATCCATACAAGACCCAAAGGGGCTGGTAATGGGCTGGGGGTGATAGGGTAGCCATGCCATTTTCCCCAATAATTTTCATCCATATTGCCGAAACCAGACATTACATTAAAGCCACAAGCAGTTTTAAATGGCTTTTTCCTTTAGAAATGTCATTTTGTGCAGGGACAGCCCTAAACAGGGGAAACACGTGCCACTTCAGGCATACTTTAGACCCCCCCCCCAGGTACGATATTTAAAGGAATATTTCACTTTTTTGTTTCACTTTATGCATCATTAAAATCACTGCTCCCGAAAAAACTACCGTTTTTAAAACTTTTTTGCATGGATACATGTCCCCTGGGGCAGGACCCGGGTCCCCAAACCATTTTTAGGACAATAACATGCATATTCGTAGTTATAATTCACACTTTAGATTTCGAACGTTCGCGTCCATTGTATTTAATAGGGTTCTCAAGTTGGCGCAGAATTTCAGTCCGTTCACAGGTTCTGGTGCGAACCGAACCGGGGGGTGCTCGGCTCATCCCTACTTTAGAAAATAAAATAAGCAGGAGTTTAGATTTCACACAAGGTCAATGTAATGACTGCATGGTTACCCATACAAAGAATACTGAACCATTATTTTAGAGGCGTTTGAGCAGACTGCATGTGACCACCCTTTAAAAAGGTAAAACATGAATAGGCAAAAAATATTCTTTACAAGAGCTAGCTAAAAGTAGTATTTTATGGATAAAATGTCAGTTCTAAGTGGCGGAGCTGAATGCAGACCGAATTGATTCTGTGTACCTGCAGCTGAGTCACACAAACAATGAGCAACCATTTGCATACAACCCTGATGCCCGAGCGAAGAGTGAGGCATTAGGAGTTACCGTATTTTTCGGACTATAAGACACACTTTTTTCCCCCAGAAATATGGGGGGAAATGTCCCTGCGTCTTATAGTGCGAATACATGACAAGCCCCGCCCCCCGCCGTCGCTGGCACCGCCCCTGCCATCCACTCGCATCACTCCCCATAGCCGCTGGAATCCCCCGACCGCCGCCACTGGCTCCGCCCCCCCGACGCCACTGGCAAAGCCCCTTACACTGCTCGCATTGCGGCGCGGCGAATTCAAATAGAGACGCTCTCTCACTTTTCTCCCTTCGGCTTACAGAAAGGGAAGGGGGGCGGCGGGGATATACAGACAGCCCGCAGCTCTCCTCTCCCTGTCACAGCGCCGCTGCCGAGTTCTCTGGCAAATAGAGCAGCGGCGCTGTGACAGGGAGAGGAGAGCTGCGGGCTGTCTGTATATCCCCGCCGCCCCCCTTCCCTTTCTGTAAGCCAAAGGGAGAAGAGAAAGAGAGCGGCTATAATTGGATTCTCTGCGCTGCCACCCACCTTCCTGCTCGTTGTTTCCCTCCCCATGATTGGCCACAGCAGAGGGCCAATCAGAAGACACTGGGGGCATCATGGGAAATGAAGTCACTGCAGAGTTCTGGCACCAGTTCCCCCAGCATGCAAGCACTCTGCTGGAGGGGAGGGAGGGGGTGTTAGAAGAGGAGCAAAAGAGAATACTCTGCTGGGGGACACCGCCAGGGAGCCACGATGTACCCCGCCCCGCCAGGGAGCCCCGCTGTGCCCCGCCAGGGAGCCACGCTGTGCCCCGCCAGGGAGCCACGCTGTGCCCCGCACCGCCAGGGAGCCACGCTGTACCCCGCACCGCCAGAGAGGGAGCCACACTGTACCCACATTGCCAGAGAGGGAGCCACACTGTAACCGCACCACCAGAGAGGAAGCCACACTGTAACCGCTGTACCCGCACCACCAGAGAGGGAGCCACATTGTACCCGCACCACCAGAGAGGGAGAAAGACCGAGCCACTGCCAGGATACAGACATGCTACACTACTGACTTGAGTCAACCCGGGCAACCCAGAGTGAGCGAACGTCCAGCCAGAGGGATCACTGTTGCGATTTCGCTGGGTCTGGTAAGAGGGCCTGTTGGCCATTATCCATTACTATTCCCAGGGACTGAGCCATTAGGAAGTGCCTAGCCTGCTATTCTCTAGGCCTTATTGACCCCCATGGCGTCCCCTCTGTCCTCTTCCCACGGCGTCCCCTCTGTCCTCTTCCCACGAAGATGACAGGGCGGGTCTTAAAAAGGAAGGGGTGTGACCTTGACAGGAAGGGGTGGGTCATATTTAAATTAGGGGGTGCGCAAGTTTAGTCAGGCCTAGGGCAGCACAAAACCTAAATACACCACTATGGCAATGGTCACTCCGCGTTCACTATGGCAATGGTCACTCCGCGTTCACTATGGCAATGGTCACTCCGCGTTCACTATGGCAATGGTCACTCCGCGTTCACTATGGCAATGGTCACTCTGCGTTTCATGGGCACTGGAAAATATTTTAGTACACCATTTGGTTCAGAATATTTTTTTTCTTGTTTTCCTCCTCTAAAACCTAGGTGCGTCTTATGGTCAGGTGCGTCTTATGGTGCGAAAAATACGGTAAATGGCCATATCAAAAAAAACATACCCAAGTGTCACTTTGCAGGACTCTTAAGCCTCGTACACGCTTAGATTTTCAGACGACCCAACGTCCGATTTGTGTGGCATGCTAGTCTGCTAAAAAGATAATAGGTTACCAACAATAAAAAAGTTTTGTATGACAGAATACGTCAGAAGTGATGCAACGTGTTTAATAGTTTTGTATGTAATCTTTTGAGCATGCATAGTCTTGCTCTTACGTGTTTTGTTTTTTTTCGTACGTAAAGCATACTAATTAAACTAAAATTGGACGTTGAGTTCACATCCGACAAAAAAATGTAGTCTGCACTGCTTTTGTCTGACGAAAAAGTGAAATATGCTGTCGCAAGCACTGTACTAACGATCCAAAAATCCGCAGAAAGCTCGTTGTACAAATTTTTCCATCCAATTTTCATATTGTGTGTACGGGCTTTGAAGTGCCTGTCGGTCTTTGAATAAGATAAGGAGCAGTTTTTGGGGATAAGGAAATGAGACTCGGGCACCTGTGCTCACATGCACCGCAACCTTCTATTAGAAACCTTTACCAATTCAATACTGGGCACTTTCACCCCCTTCATACCTAAACCATCTTTCAGCACCATCGCACTTTGAAGGACAATTTTGTAATCATGCAACACTTGACCCAAATTAATTTTTAATCATTTTCTTCACACAAATAGAGCTTTCTTTTGGTGGTATTTAATCACTGCTGGGTTTTTTATTTTGCAAAAAAAATAAAAAATAAGACAGAAAAAGTTAGTCGGTAAATTTTTTAAAGAAGTAATTTTTCTCCTTCACTGATGTGCGCTGATGAGGCGGCACTTGTGGCAATCAAAGGCAGCAGTGACTGGCATCACTAATGGGCACTAATAAGGGTCACCGATTATCAGTGCCCTAAATGAAAATAGAAAAAAGGGCGCTCCAGCCTTGTGCATTATCCTTTGATATGTTTATTAAAAGGAAAGAATAAAAACTACCCACAAGCATATAAAAAGATCTGCAATATAAAAGCCTTTAACTTGTGGCAATCCGTCTAATAGTAGCAGCCACCAGATGACGAGAGAGTACATACGAATCACTGCTGCACTGTTAGAACCAAAAGCATTTGCAACACTTTTGGTTCTAGCAGTGCACCACATTCTGGTAGTAATTTTTATCTTGTGTTGCAGTGAATGCGCCAAACTGGAAGTGGAGCCAATTCAGATCAACTTTCTTTGGGCGTTCAGAGACAAAAACTGGCTCAGACAGTTTTTTGCAAAAGTGTCCCTCTTGCATTCTAATAGTAGTGCGGCGTATGCCAAACTCTAGTACAAGTTCTAGACAGGTACAGTACATGAATTTGGCATTCACCACTTTTTAGAATGCACGAGAGACACTTTTGAAAAATCTGCCTGTGCCAGTTTATTTGAATTCCAGGGACAAGTCTAACGGCAAAGTTTGAGGAGAGGGAAGGGGGGGTTTGTAGTATCCTTTTCTCCTGTAGATGGCAGTATAACCTTAGATTGCTTAAAGCGGAGTTCCACCCATTTTTTTATCTCTGTCTGTGCTGCATGCCCTACGCTCATAGTTTTCACAATGGACATTTTTTTATTTATTTTTTGCTCGTAAATACCTTTTTATTGTACTCCTTCATTACTTCCTCCTCCTTATTCGCCTAGGCGATTACGTCACTAGGCGTTTCGCAAGGGTTCCTGGGATGGGCATCATGTATCCCAGTAGTCCTTGCGAATCGCCTATTGCCGAAATCTTGCGTTTTTTTGCAGATAAGGAGATGACACGAATGGGAGGCAGGGCCGATCCGAGGCGGGTGCAGGGCACCCTAGTGCCTGCGGAGGTGGGGGCGCCAAAGTGCCATAATGCTCCCTTCCATCCTCCCTCTCCTTGTTTGTTTCACACGAGTCAGTCTCTGTATCTGCTTGTCGCCCGTCGCCACTGTCCGATCCAACATTCCTCCTCCCCTTTGTTTCTGCCCAAACCCCGCCCACACTCCAGCCTTTTGCATGGACTCCTGTAGAGACTAACCTGAGTGGGAAGGTACGTGAGCTATCTGCACAACCCCCCTCTCCCTCCTGAATTATTTTTTCTTTGCCTCTACTTCTCTCTCATATCCTGCAAACTGGGGGAAGGGGGGGTGATTGTGCAGACTGGGGGGTAATTGTGCAGACTGGGGGAAGGGGGGTAATTGTGTAGACTGGGGGAAGGGGGGTAATTGTGTAGACTGGGGGAAGGGGGGTAATTGTGTAGACTGGGGGGTAATTGTGGGGGAAGGGGGGTGATTGTGGGGGAAGGGAGTGATTGTGCAGACTGGGGGGTAATTGTGGGGGAAGGGGGTGATTGTGCAGACTGTGGGGGGGTGATTGTGCAGACTGTGGGGGGGGGGGTGATTGTGCAGACTGTGGGGGGGGGTGATTGTGCAGACTGGGGGGTAATTGTGGGGGAAGGGGGGGTAATTGTGCAGGAAGGGGGGGTAATTGTGCAGACTGGGGGGTAATTGTGCAGACTGGGGGAAGGGGGGGGGGTAATTGTGCAGACTGGGGAAGGGGGAGGGTAATTGTGCAGACTGGGGGAAGGGGGGTGATTGTGCAGACTGGGGGAAGGGGGGTGATTGTGCAGACTGGGGGGAAGGGGGGTAATTGTGCAGACTGGGGGAAGGGGGGTAATTGTGCAGACTGGGGGGGGGGTAATTGTGCAGACTGGGGGGGGGTAATTGTGCAGACTGCGGGGGGGGGGGTAATTGTGCAGACTGCGGGGGGGGGTAATTGTGCAGACTGTGGGGGGTGATTGTGCAGACTGTGGGGGGTGATTGCACAATCACCCCCCACAGTCTGCACAATCACCCCCCCACAGTCTGCACAATCACCCCCCACAGTCTGCACAATTACCCCCCCCGCAGTCTGCACAATTACCCCCCCCCCCCCGCAGTCTGCACAATTACCCCCCCCACTCTGCACAATTACCCCCCCCCAGTCTGCACAATTACCCCCCTTCCCCCAGTCTGCACAATTACCCCCCTTCCCCCAGTCTGCACAATCACCCCCCTTCCCCCAGTCTGCACAATCACCCCCCACAGTCTGCACAGACTGGGGGAAGGGGGGTGATTGTGCAGACTGTGGGGGGGGGGGTGATTGTGCAGACTGTGGGGGGGGGGGGTGATTGTGCAGACTGTGGGGGGGGGTGATTGTGCAGACTGGGGGAAGGGGGGTGATTGTGCAGACTGGGGGGTAATTGTGGGGGAAGGGGGGTAATTGTGCAGACTGGGGGGAAGGGGGGGTAATTGTGTAGACTTTTTTTTTTACTTTCTACTTAATCTCTGTATTGCTTTAGATTTTTCTATGTACACCCTGTTCATTTTATTATTTTTTGTTTTCTTTTAGGTATAATTGGACAACTAGGATTTAACCTAAGACATGTTTTATTATAACAATAATGTATATTTGCCAATAAAAATTTATGTCAGTAAAAGTGTATTTTACAACATTTATTTAGCATTTGCTTTTTTTAATAAATCATATTTAAATATTTATTTTAATGGCAGGTGAATTTTTTTCTGATACCCACTGTATATATGTTTTGGCATTTCAGCCTTGGGTGAGCGCCATTGCATCTGCGATTAGTAAAAGTATTCTCTAAACCACACCAAACAGGGATCTGCCTATGTAAACTAGGCAGATCACCATTCAGACAGGGGGAAGCAAAGAAGGGACTACAATCCACCTATTTGGGCTTGGTTCACATTGGTGCGCTGTTCGTCACTTGTGCTTTGATCAGACATCGCATGTGATTGGCACTGCGGTGCCAATCACATGCGATGTCTGAGCAATGCCAGTTCAGCCACACAGTTGTATGGCTGAATCCACATTGAATTTGCATAAAAAAGGTGCAGGGAATTGTTTTTCCCCACACTGGAATTGGATTGCATGGGTGTTCTAACCTATGCGATCCGATTTTCAGTCCAATTCCAAAGTTCGCACTGCAATCTGTTAATCGATCCAGGGGTGTCATTAACATTGGTTTTGTCACCCACAGTGGTTCACAGAGGGCAATTTGAACTGTCTGTAGGAGAGATGCAATGCGGGAACCAGCACTGGAATTGCGCTGGTTCTCGCATTGCACCAATGTGAACCTGGCTTCAGCCATACAGATTGCATGGCTGAAATCACATCACATTTGGACCAAAGGCGTGCAGAACCCCCTTTTTTTTGATCTGCACCAGAATCATTCACACCCATGCCATCCGATTGCTGTCTGAATTGACAGTTGGCACTGCGATATGTGAACCGATCTGGGGGTGTGATAAAATTTGTATTGACACTCCCAGTGTTTCGCATAGGGCAGTGTGAGGTGAATTGCCTGCAAGTCAGGTGCGATGAGGGAAATCTGCAGTGGAGTCGCAAGGTTCTCGCATTGCACCAATGTTAAAGCGGTTGTAAACCCAGACACCTTTTTTTTTTTTAAATCACCTGCAAGAAAAAGCCATAATGAGCTAGTATGACTAGCATACTAGCTCATTATGAATCACTTACCTTAGATCGGGACCCCCGAAGCCGCCCTCGTCCCCCGCTCCGGCAGCAGCCATCGCTCCTCAGATACCCGGAAGGTTACTTCCGGGTATCGCCGCTCCAGCCAATAATAGCGGCGCTCCGGCGCTGTGATTGGCCGGAGCAGCGAAGACGTCACTCCGCGCATGCGCGCTGGAGCTTTCTATTCCGGCAGCGCCGGAATTCTGAATGGGATTAACCCTGTGAATGCACCGTTGTCTACGGCGCGCATGCGCCGTAGACATCGGTGCATGTCTTTTTTTGCAAATATCTCCTAAACCGTGTAGGTTTAGGAGATATTTCTTTTACCTACAGGTAAGCCTTAGTATAGGCTTACCTGTAGGTAAAAGTAAAAAAAAAAGACTATACAACCGCTTTAACCGAGTTTCAACAACTAAAAGCAGAACAATCTGTACACAAAACACTGGCAACCCTTAAATCATTCTAAGGGCTGGTTTACACTGCAGCGATGTGGGAACCCTGAGAATCCAATGTGGGTTCCCGCATCGCATACAACTCGCAGGCAGTTCACATTGCCATATGCGAACTGCTGGGAGTGTCAATAGAAAGCTAATGACACCCCCAAATCAGTTCACATATTGCAGTGCGAACTGTCAATTCGGACAGGAATTGGATTGCATGGGTGAACACCCATGCGATTTGATTCTGGTGCGGACCAAAAAAATGGGTCCTGTGTGAGTTTGGTCGGTCCAAATGCAAATTCAGCCATACAATCTGTATGGCTGAGTTTGCATTGCCCAGACATCACATTTTATTTGCACTGCAGTGTGGTGCTAATCGCATCCAATGTCGGCCAGCACAGCATTGTAAATCGTCCTGTCAAATGATGCCTCCTGTTGAAAAGAGCATCCGACGCACTGCGCATGCGCAGTTATGACGTAGCTACAGCTGATCGGGAGACCAGCTAGAGTGACATTATGTACGCGTGGATCATCGGACGCATTATCCGATGGAAGGCATTATTTGCCTATCTACACAGCGCTGAGGCAAAATCCAACAGTCTTATTGTGCCTTGCTCTGTCCACGCCTGTGTAAGGAAGCTTTAGAGGGGAGGGGGAAGTCTTGGGGGTCACATTATAGCCCAATATTCCACTTTGATCAGAAGTTAAATCTGCAATAAACTGCAGCAACATTTCACCTCACACACATCAAGGAGTTTTGCAGGGAGAGGGCAGAATATACAATATGCACACTGTGAGCGGACATACTCCTCTCGCCAGTGCCATGACATGCCGTACAATGCCAGCGCATGCCGTACAGAGCCATCGCTGTGCATGCGTGGTTCATCGGATGCATTATCCAATGGGAGGCATTATTGGACAAGCCACCTACAGTTGGCTACCAATGAGTTGATGGAGGTGGAGTGAGAGCCACTTGTCAGAGGGAAATCGGGCGACAGAGGGAGTACACGGAACTGCTGATCATCTGTTACCATGTTGGCCCTGCTACTGAGAGGAGGCCTGAGCCGAAGGCATGCACTGCAGGGAGATGGTGTGAGGGGTAAGTCACCTTCTGTGTGTGTCTACAGGCCCTCCATCAACTCATTGGTAGCCAACTGTAGGTGTCTTGTCCAATAATGCCTCCCATCGAATAATGCATTAGACGAACCACGCATGCACAGTCATGGCATTGTACAACATGAGATGGCATTGTACAACATGTGATGGCACTGGCGAGGAGTATGTGCGCTCAGTGTGCATATTGTATATTCTGCCCTCTCCCTGCAAAACTCCTTTATGTGTGTGAGGTGAAATGTTGCTGCAGTTTATTGCAGATTTAACTTCTGATCAAAGTGGAATATATTTTATTACACACACACACACCCCTTTATTATAAAATATTATGTGTGTGTATATATATATATATATATATATTAATATTCTCTATATAAAGTACACACACACAATATTTATTATAATAAAGGTGTGTGTGTGTGTGTGTATATATATATATATATATATATATATGATATATTACACACATATACATACACACACACACACATTTAATATATATATATATATATATATATATATTGTGTGTGTAATATTATATATAATAAATATATAAGTGTGTGTGTATATATATATATATATATATATATACATACCTCCCAACAGGCACGGATTCTGCGGGACATCCCCGCATTCTGACTTATGTCCCGCAGTCCCGCACAGCTGAGCTGTTTCCCGCATTGCCTCCACTGCCACTCACTCTTGTTCTGTACAGCACATAGGAGGCAGGAGAAATGCTTGTGAGCAGCTCCTATATTGACTGACCATTAAATAACATTTGCTGGGGCCCCATACTTCTATCAGTGGGACCCCAGGAGGCAGTAGCAGAGTGGGAACTCTTTTTTTTAAAGGGAGGTGCGGAGGCAGCTAGAGCCGCATTTCCCGACAGTCAGTTTAAAGTTCTGGCCCCCAGCCTGTCTGTCCCTGGCGGAGTGATATGGAGGGGGTGCCTGCCTGTCTCACTCTGTCTTGTGAGAGCAAAAGGCGGAGCTGCAGCTGGCGATGACTGTGAAGGACTGTAGCTGCCCATCAGCCAGGTACGTGGAACGGGTATATTTTTTGCAGGGATCATCATCCAGGCAGCAGTGGAGGGGGCACAGAGAAGGGACAAGGGGGAAGCAGGAGGGTGACGGTAACATGTGAGTTGGGGGGGGCGGGAGGAGCGTTTCTGCCGCTACAAAGGCTAACAGAAGTAGTGACAGCGGCATCACTACTGCTGTCAGCTTAGCGCTGAACGAGAAAAGTCAAAAGGAGAGAGCAGAAGAGATCCTGGAGGAGGTGCGGGATGTGCTCACATTCCTCTCCAGCTTCACACTGTCACTGTAGCACATACTAGCCCTCCTGCATTGGCACTGTCACATCGGAACTTTACAGGTTGCTTACCCATCCCCCATCTCCTCCCAGCAATGGAAAGGTAAGCAAACTCTGTAAAGTGCCGATCTGACAGCCAGTAGTGTATTGTATCCCATAGTCACGATCCTACCCTTTCAGCAGCGGCATCTCTTTCCCCAGCTGCCCATAGAAAGAGTTAAAAACCGGCTTCCCCCTAGGTCTAGGCTCTGACATGTCTAGAGGACAAGATGATTATTTTTTAGATGGGGGGGGGGGGGGGTTGTACCCGTCTATTCTCCTTTGGTCTGCACTCTCTCTCCTCCCTGACATCCTGGTTCAGTCACATCTGTTCTCTGCTTTCCTTCCCCACAACGAATTCTCCAGCTCCGATATTCCTTTCTCTGCAATCAGTGACTTTTGTCCCACAGCTCTGTTTATCTCCAATCCCAATACAGATCTCCCCTTCTCAGTCATAAATCATTCCTGTCCTGACACAGCAGACCTCCGTTCTCACAGGCACTCTGCTTCAGTCACCAGCATCCCCCTTTTCCCTGCATTGCCTAGATATTTCCCCATCCACAGCCCAACATCCCTCCACTTACTGTAACATTGTAATCCAGCCTGCAGTATCTCCCCTTTAGCTCCCTACATCCTAAACTTAGGATCCCTGTCCCAGTCCTTATCTATTTTATTCATATCCCCAGCAAACCCCTCCCATGAAAAGATAGGATTCTAATGTGAAAAGAGGACCTCATATGCTAAGTATGTGAAAGGGGAATCCTGATGCTAAGTATAGGGGGCTCCTAATCTAAAGGGCCACTGCTGATGTGAAGGCAGAACTGCTACTGTAAAGGGGGACTCTGATGTGAAAGGGGAACACCTGATTTAAAGTGTGTCTCTTAATGCAAGAGGGGATTCCTGATATAAAAGGGGGAGTCCTGATATAAAAGGGGGATTGCTGATATAAAAGGGGGATTCCTGATGTAAAAGGGGAACTCTACCATTTGGGGGATTCTGTTGTGAAGGAAGACACTCCTCATGTGAACGGAGGAACTCCTGATATGAAAGGGGGACTAATAATTTGAAGAAGGGACTCCTGATGTAAGGAGGAACTGCTGATGTGAAGGAGGGGACTCAGTGTGAAAGGAGTTTGCTTTAATGTGAAGGAGGGGACTCAGTGTGAAAGGAGTTTGCTTTAATGTGAAGGAGGACACCTGATGTGAAAGGTCGGACTTCTGATGTGAAGGGTAACTAAATATACACCAGTCCTTGTCTGTATCTGAGTGTATACATGGCAGGTTTATGTCAGTGAGCCTCTCACTCATAGCACAGAAATTAGGGAGTATTTTGTGGGTACAAGGACTGTGTACAGTATATACCATATGTAGACTTAAAGCGGTATTAAACCCCCCCCCCCCCCAAAAAAAATGTCTATTGCAAGCCAGGTTACCAGTCATGCGGTGGCTGCATTCATTTTCTTTTTTAGGCTTTTTTTTACCCTCTGTTGTCACCTGGTGATTTGGCCAGTAACACACCTCCTGTATTAGAGTGCCTACACTCTGGAATAAGGAGCACAAGAGGCACCTTTGGACAGCAGCATTTTCAGTCTGGGGGGAGGGGAGTGTTAGCTGGACTAGCAGTTTTAGATACACTAACACTTTATAAGGTGTAGCACACAGATTAAATAAAAGCTGATCATTGTAAGCACCCCTGTCAGTGGTAAATTGTTTGTCTCAACACACTAACTGCTACATCTGCAGGACAGCTTTTTCTTTTGAAAAACAACAGATGTACTGGCTGGATCATCAGGTGAAAATAGAAGAAAGCCTAAAAAAGAAAGAAAAATAAAACGAATGCAGCCATCACATTTAGTCTCTGTTTAACCATGCTTCTTTAAGCCACCTCAATATTAAGCACATTTTATCCACACCCATTTTTGTCGCAGTGCACTCAGCATATGCTTTCCATCCATAGGTGTCCCTCATTCCCAAGTTCCAAAGTTGGGAGGTATGTATGTATATATATATATATATATATATATGTGTATATATATATATATATATATATATATATATATATATATATATATATATATATATATATATATACACACACACACACACACACACACACACACCGTATATACTCGAATATAAGCCGAGAAACCTAATTTTACCACAAAAAAAATGGGAAAACGTATTGACTCGAGTATAAGCCTAGGGTGTCCATCTGCATACCTCAGTGTGCCCATGCCTCACTGTGCCCACGACTAGACTGACATTTAACATGGGAGTCTATGGAAGGGGTGCCCAGCTTTGAAGAATCAATACTCCCCGGCCGTAGGTCCCACAGACAACAAACTTTGTACATTTGTAGAGGAAAAATGGGGCTACATGTGTGCCAAGTTTGGGGTCCAGGGGACCTACGGCCGTCCGGTACCGGGTCCCCAAATTCCGGAAGATCAGGCGCAAAAAGGTGACTCGAGAATAAGCCGAGGGGGGCATTTTCAGCACAAAAAAATGTGCTGAAAAACTCGGCTTATACTCGAGTATATACAGTATATATATACATACCTTTATTATAATAAATATTGTGTGTACATATCTGTGTGTGTGTATATATATATATATATTACACATACACACTCACTTATTATATACATACACACACATAATAATGTTATAATAAAGGTTTGTATATATATATATATATATATATATATATACACACACACACACACACACAAATCTTTATTATAACATTATTATCTGTGTGTATGTATATAATAAATGTATGTGTGTGTGAGTATATATATATATATATATATATAAATATATATATATATATATTTACAGATGTGTACACACACACAAGCAATATTTATTATAATAAATGTATGTGTATATATATATATATATATACACATACACACACACATAACAAGATAAATATATATAGATATAAATACACACATGCGATACATACAAGATACATAGAAAACAAGATAAATATATATATACATATATATATTATATGCACACATACTAACAATAAAATTTATATATAACAGTGTGTATGTATATATATATATATATATATATATATATATATATATAATCTTATTATGTAGATATATCTGCACAGAAACAAATGATTTAGTTTACAATTAGGATATTTTTAAAGCTATTACCTTTATCAGCAGATTTCTGTATGTCTAGAATAATATTGCTTGCACATACTGGAGGGAGAAGGGGAGGAGATGTTTACATAAATAGGGGGTGGCAACTTGCTCTGACACTGGAGAAAAAAGTAAACATGAAACTGAAACATTTTATACTGCTTGTGCAGCACTGAGCATGTGCGAGATTTGCAAGCCTGAAATCCAGGAAGAAATACGGTCTGGTTTCAGATGCCCACACTTAAAATGGCCACAGCCTATTTCTAGTTTATAAATTTTCTAAATGCTGTAATAACCGAACGAAACGTACCTTAGTTTACAGACTAACTTTACTAGAATACATTAAGCTTGTGTATTATAGGGGTATTTTTTTTTAAAAAGTGTAATTTCGGCTGGAACACCCCTTTAACCACTTAACGACCGCCCACTGTAAATATACGTCAGCAGAATGGCACCGACAGGCAGAATCACATACATATACGTGATTGCCTTTGTATAGTTGGGGGGTCCGATCGGACCCCCCTTCTTTACAGTGGGTGGTCGTTTTACCTTCGGGAGTGATCCGGCATGAGGGGACGGCCGTTCGATTCCGGCCACCCCCTCTCGATCGCTCCCGGCGAATGAGAGAGCTTCCCCTGCCTGCCAGGAAGGAGGAAGTGATGTCATCTCTCCTGGGGCGCTCACATATACCGAGCGCCGTACAGGAGAAGATGCAGGTTAGTACACAAAACAGCACACTGACACCAGGACACATAGGCACATAAATCGCCCCCCCAGGCCCCTCCAGACACCCCCAGATCACCCCCCAGCCCCCAGTCACAGTGTCACTGATTGCAGTGACCATTTATTTAGTGATCACTGCAATCAGTGACATTTGTGACTGTAAAAGTGTCACTACATTTAGTTTTAGGTCCAGTGTAGCCCCCTAACCCCCCCTAATAAAGGTTTAACCCCCTGATCACCCCCCAGATAACCCTTTCACCCCCTAGCACCGCCGTCACTAAGCAATCATTTTTCTGATCGATGTCTTAGCGTCGGCGATGCTGATCGGTAGCCAGTAATTTTGTTTAGGTTCGCCGCAGGTTTTTATAGCGTCGGGTACCCCCATATATTACCTAATAAAGGTGTAACCCCCTTGATCACCCCCCAGGTAACCCTTTCACCCCCTAGCACCGCCGTCACTATGCGATCATTTTTCTGATCGATGTCTTAGCGTCGGTGATGCTGATCGGTAGCCAGTAATTTTTTTTAGGTTCGCCGCAGGTTTTTATAGCGTCAGGTACCCCCATATATTACCTAATAAAGGTTTTAACCCCCTAATTGCCCCTAGTTAACCCTTTCACCAGTGATCATCATATAAGTGTTACGGGTGACGCTGGTTAGTTAGTTTGCTTTTTATAGTGTCAGGGCACCCGCCGTATATAACCCAATAAAGGTTTAAC
>CM055117.1:385868252-385870752 GCA_029206835.1 Rana muscosa
GGGGAGACTCAAGAAACTGGAGAGGAGCCCACCTCCTCAGACGAAAACCTACCGTCTGTGGAGTTTTCTGATCTTGAGGTTCACAGGGAAAACTTTGCCACAGAACAGTTGAAAGACCCCGCCCTAATAAAGGCACGGGAAAACGTAGTGAAAATAGATGGCGAGTTAGTGAACCCAGATAATACCTGCACTTACCCATACTTCAGCGTAGAGAAGGACCTACTGTATCGGGTGGCAAAAAGGGCAGAAGAAACCGTTGAGCAGCTGGTGGTGCCCAAACCTTACAGGAAGTTGGTGTTGGAGTTGGCCCATGGGCACATTCTTGGAGGTCATCTGGGGACAGAGAAAACCCGAGAGAGGGTATTACAGAGATTCTATTGGCCTGGGGTGATGAAGGACATAGAAAATTATTGTTCCTCCTGCCCTGTGTGTCAGAGGTCGGCCCCGATGCCACACTTCCGTAGCCCGCTGGTCCCTCTACCCATCATTGAGGTCCCGTTTGAGAGAATCGCAATGGATTTGGTAGGTCCTATAATCAAGTCCGCTAGGGGGCACCAGTACATATTGGTTATAATGGACTATGCCACCCGTTATCCAGAAGCGATCCCTCTCAGAAATACCTCGGCCAAAACCATAGCCAAAGAGCTATCTCTTGTTTTTAGCCGGGTGGGTATTTGTAAAGAACTGCTTACGGACCAAGGTACACCCTTTATGTCCCGGGTTATGAAGGAGCTGTGTAAATTGTTCAAAGTGACGCAATTACGTACATCTGTGTATCACCCCCAAACCGATGGGCTGGTTGAAAGATTCAACAAAACCCTAAAACAAATGTTGAAGAAAGTGGTGGATAGGGATGGAAAGGATTGGGACTGTCTACTTCCTTATTTGATGTTTGCTATTAGGGAGGTGCCCCAATCCTCTACGGGATTCTCCCCCTTTGAGTTACTGTATGGGAGACACCCAAGAGGGCTGTTGGATATTGCCAAGGAAACTTGGGAAAGTGAGAGTTCTCCCCACAGGAGTGTGATTGAGCATGTCGCCCTGATGCAAGATCGAATTGCACAGGTAATGCCCATCGTGAAGGAACATTTGGCCCAAGCGCAGTTGGCACAGCAGAGAGTGTACAACCGTGGAGCCAAGACCCGTACCTTTTCCCCGGGGGATAGGATATTGGTACTTGTCCCTACGGTTGAAAGTAAATTCCTTGCCAAATGGCAAGGCCCCTACGAGATAATGGAAAAAGTGAGCGAAGTGAATTACAAGGTCAGACAACCAGGAAGGCGAAAGCCCGAACAGATCTATCACGTTAATCTGTTGAAAGCCTGGAGGGATAGAGAGTCCCTAGTCGCAGACACTTGGTCACCAGCTCAAACTGGTTGCGTGATTCCTGAGGTTGGAATCGCAGCCACCTTGTCACAACCCCAACAACAGGAGGTTAAGGAGTTTGTGCTTCGCAACAAGGAGGTATTCTCTGAGCTGCCGGGACAAACATCTGGGGTAGAGCATGACATTATTACCCCGCCCGGTGAAAGGGTGAAGTTAAAACCCTATCGGATCCCAGAGGCCCGACGGGAGGCAATACGGGAGGAAGTACAGAAAATGCTGAACTTAGGGGTGATAGAGGAGTCCCAAAGTGATTGGTCTAGTCCCATTGTGTTGGTGCCTAAACCGGATGGGAGCTGGCGATTTTGTAACGATTTTCGTCAGTTGAACAAAGTTACAAAATTTGACACCTACCCCATGCCACGTATAGATGAGTTGATCGACCGGCTGGGAACAGCCCGATACATGACGACTCTTGACCTCACAAAAGGGTATTGGCAAATCCCCCTGGCCAAGTCAGCCAAAGAGAAAACCGCATTTGTAACCCCAGACGGGGCGTTCCAATATAAAAGAATGCCGTTCGGGTTACAGAATGCGCCGGCCACATTCCAGCGGAAAATGGACCAGATGCTGAGGCCCCATCGGAAGTATGCTGCGGCTTACCTGGATGACGTAATTGTCCATAGCACAGATTGGGCCTCACATCTGCCAAAAGTGCAAGCAGTCCTGGACTCTGTTCGGGAAGCAGGGTTTACGGCTAACCCCAAGAAGTGTACCATTGGGCAGGAGGAGGCCAAATATCTTGGGTACACCATTGGGAGGGGAGTAATAAAACCCCAACTCAACAAAGTCGAGGCCATCCAGAGTTGGCCACGTCCCAACAGCAAGAAGCAGGTACGAGCCTTTCTGGGAATCGCTGGGTATTATCGGCGATTCATTCCCCACTTTGCTTCTAAGGCTGTGCCCCTAACCAACCTGACGAAGGGGAAAGGGTCGGTCATGATTAAATGGACCCCCGAGGCTGAGGCAGCATTCCAATTCTTGAAACAAGCCTTATGTAGCCAGCCAGTGTTGTACTCACCCGACTTCTCTAAAGACTTTGTCGTACAAAGTGATGCGTCAGATGTGGGGTTAGGAGCAGTATTGTCCCAGGTCTGGAACGGGGAAGAGCACCCAG
>CM055117.1:386355752-386358252 GCA_029206835.1 Rana muscosa
CTAGAGCCTTGTGTTTTGCGGTGGACGCCATAAAGGATACAATCCAACAGGCCTCCCGCTTTACGCTGTCTATAGT
The DNA here is from genome assembly GCA_029206835.1 of Rana muscosa. Taxonomy (NCBI): domain Eukaryota; kingdom Metazoa; phylum Chordata; class Amphibia; order Anura; family Ranidae; genus Rana; species Rana muscosa. Next base: position 386,355,829 of record CM055117.1, read on the forward strand.
ACATATGCGTAGGCTTCTGTGGCTCAAAAACTGGTCTGCTGAAGCTCCCTGTAAAAAACTGCTGGTTAGCTTCCCATTTCATGGAGAACGCTTATTTGGAGAAGATCTGGACAAATATATCCAGAAAATTTCTGCCGGTAAAAGTTCACTCTTACCGGTTAAGAACAAGGGTAGAAGTCCTTCTTTTAAGAGGCCTACCTCTCCAGTCCCGGGCACATCGGCTGTGAAGCAGTTCCGACGGCCTCCGCGGTCAAATTCAGGGGGCAGAAATCAGGGACAATCACAGGGTAACAAGAAGCCCTGGATCAAGAGAGGTACAAAACCTCCCCCTAAGGCATGAAGTATTGCCCCCGCTCAATCGGGTGGGGGGAAGACTTCAGTTGTTCACAGAGACCTGGCGGGACACCATCAGAGACAGATGGGTGCTCTCCGCAGTAAGTCTGGGATACAAGCTGGAGTTAAAAGGCACTCCTCCTGCCCAATTTATGAGGTCAAATGTGCCAAGAGATCCCCAAAAGAGAGGATCCCTCCTTCTGGCACTAGAACAACTATTGCTCCAAGGGGTAATCATGAAGGTTCCCCTGGAAGAAAGCGGATTCGGGTTTTACTCGAACCTTTTCACAGTCCCCAAACCAAATGGGGACGTGAGGCCCATATTAAATCTAAAAGGGCTAAACAAGTTCCTAAATATCAGGACTTTTCGGATGGAGTCGATCCGATCAGTGGCCACCGCCCTACAAGGGCAGGAATGGCTAGCCTCGATCGACATAAGGGATGCTTATCTGCATATTCCCATCTTTCCGGCCCATCAGAAATTTCTACGCTTTGCAGTAGAAGGGCGCCATTTTCAGTCTGGCCACAGCACCACGAGTGTTCACAAAAATTCTGGCCCCATTATTGGCCAATCTAAGAACACAGGGTGTAACGATAATGGCATATCTAGACGACCTGCTACTAATAGACCACTCAGTGGAAAAGCTGGAAGTAGCTATTCACAAGACAATCGAGTATCTGGAATATCACGGTTGGATTATCAACCGGGACAAGTCAGCTCTAAGACCAGTCAAAAGTCTGGAATACTTAGGGCTAAGGCTGGATTCAAATCAGAGAAAGATTTTCTTACCTCCAGAGAAGGTGTCGTCTTTAAGAAATTTGACCCACTTAGTGGGTACAAAAAGAAAACCATCCATACGTCTCTGCATGAGGCTGCTGGGAAAGATGGTGGCTTCATTCTAAGCGGTACCCTACGGTCAATTCCATTCAAGGAATTTGCAAAGGGCCATACTGTCAGCCTGGAACAAAAAAGTTCAGGCTTTAGACTTACCAATGTCCCTGTCCCCTTCCGTTCGCAAGAGCCTCCATTGGTGGTTGGTGCCCCAGAATCTGGAAAGAGGGAAACCCTTCAGTCCGGTTTCTTGGAAGGTGGTCACTACAGATGCCAGCCTCATCGGCTGGGGGGCAGTGCTGGAGCAATGGTCTCTCCAGGGCAGGTGGTCAGAAGCAGAAAAGGCCCTGCCCATCAATCTCTTAGAGATACGAGCAGCCCGGTATGCCCTAGTAGCATGGACATCCAAACTCCAGGGGTCCCCTGTCAGAATTCAATCAGACAATGCCACGGCAGTGGCATATATCAATCATCAGGGTGGCACAAAAAGTCGTGCAGCCCAGAAGGAAGCAAATTGCATCCTGGAGTGGGCAGAAAGATATGTCCCAGCCATATCCGCGGTTTTCATCCCAGGAGTGGAAAATTGGAGAGCGGACTTTCTAAGTCGCCAACAATTATGCCCGGGGGAATGGTCTCTTCACCCCGAGGTTTTCCAGGCAATATGCCAGCGGTGGGGAACACCGGATGTAGATCTGCTAGCATCCAGATTCAACGCAAAGGTGGACAGGTTTGTGTCTCGCACAAGGGATCCCCTAGCTTGCGGCTCGGATGCCCTAGTGTTCCCTTGGGATCGGTTCAAGCTGATATATGCATTCCCACCGCCACAATTGTTACCGCGATTACTCCGCAGAATCAGGGTAGAAAAGAAACCAGTGATTCTGGTGGCTCCAGCGTGGCCCCGAAGGGCATGGTACGCGGAGATTGTAAAAATGTCAGTGAGGAGTCCTTGGACCCTCCCACTTCGTCCGGACCTGCTGTCGCAAGGACCGATATACCACCCTTCCTTACCAGCCCTAGGTTTGACGGCCTGGCTATTGAAGCCCACATTCTGAAAAAGAGAGGGCTCTCTAATTCTGTGGTATCTACCATGATCAATGCCAGGAAACCGGTATCCAGGCAGATCTATTATAGGATCTGGAAAGCGTACATTACGTGGTGTGAGACCAAGAAATGGCATCCACGTAAGTACATGATAGGGAGGATTCTGGACTTCCTACAGTGGGCTGTAGATAGGAAGCTGGCCTTGAGTACTATCAAGG
>CM055117.1:386405752-386410752 GCA_029206835.1 Rana muscosa
TCCTCTGTTGGTTTTCGAAAAGGGCGCCATTGGCGCACGGGCGCGCGCGCGGGCGCGTGCACGCGCCTCCTATGAAAAAAAAGGGGCGGGGCGGGTGGATGACGCTCGATGCGCGCCGCGGCGCTTCTGCGCATGTGCGGGCGTCCCAGCATGGTTAAAAGACACAGTACAAGTGTCAGCTGCATGCAAACAGAGCTAGCAACAAACAGTGGCACACAGAGGCGGTTGATGCAGGCATCCCCATAGAAAGGCACTTTAGTGGACACCAGCTGGTATATAGCAGCACCTGTGTTAGACTATTACCAGCAAAAATTGGTGTATGACGACGGGAATACCTCAGCTTTGTGCTTAAAGGATATGTCGTCCAGACGCTCCGGAAATAGATCTTCCAGGAAGCCAAAGGGGTCTCCATCGGGCTCTGAGGATATTGGGCATGCTTGCACTGCACCAATCTCCCCTGAGAATGCAGAGGTCAGTAGCCGTAGAAACCCCGCAGGAATGCCTGGTGCTGCGGCTGTCCCCAGTCCACCTGCTCCTGTATATATAACAGAGGAGGTTTTATCCTCAACTCTGGGAGGATTAGAAGAGAGATTAACAGCATTGATCGCTGCTTCCCTATCTCAGGGAAAGCGCGTCCGATCTCCGTCTCCTCCTTCAGAGTGCCTGTTAGTGGAGGAACAGCCCCACACAGAGATCGACCTACCTGAAGGGGATCAGGATGAGGTTGATTCACTTATAGAGGAATCAACAGTGGAAGAACCTTTCTCAGCTTCTCAGGCTGAAAGATTATGGGTTCAGTCTCTGACTAACATGGTCCGATCAGCATTTAAAATGCCTCTGGCGGAACCACCATCCACTACGGTTTCCTCGCTGGGGTCGCTAAAAGCTCCCCAGGCGGTCTGTTCCTTCCCAATCCACCCTTTATTAGAAGGGCTTATTTACCAGGATTGGGAGCATCCTGATAAAATATTTGCTCCCCCCAAGAGATTTCCGGTGATCTATCCCATGGAGGATAAGTTCATAAGAAAATGGAGGGTCCCTATAGTGGACGCAGCCATCTCTTCTGTTAACAAATCACTGACATGTCCAGTAGATAATGTTCCAATGTTCAAAGACCCAATAGATAAAAAATTGGAGTCTTTACTAAAATCTGCTTTCTCTACAGCAAGTATGGTGACACAACCTGCGGTAGCAGCGATTGGAGTCTGCCAAGCAGTGAAAGATCAGTTGAAACAAGTCTTAAGGGACTTACCAGATCAGCAGGCTCATGCCCTAGCTGACCTGCCTAGAGCCTTGTGTTTTGCGGTGGACGCCATAAAGGATACAATCCAACAGGCCTCCCGCTTTACGCTGTCTATAGTACATATGCGTAGGCTTCTGTGGCTCAAAAACTGGTCTGCTGAAGCTCCCTGTAAAAAACTGCTGGTTAGCTTCCCATTTCATGGAGAACGCTTATTTGGAGAAGATCTGGACAAATATATCCAGAAAATTTCTGCCGGTAAAAGTTCACTCTTACCGGTTAAGAACAAGGGTAGAAGTCCTTCTTTTAAGAGGCCTACCTCTCCAGTCCCGGGCACATCGGCTGTGAAGCAGTTCCGACGGCCTCCGCGGTCAAATTCAGGGGGCAGAAATCAGGGACAATCACAGGGTAACAAGAAGCCCTGGATCAAGAGAGGTACAAAACCTCCCCCTAAGGCATGAAGTATTGCCCCCGCTCAATCGGGTGGGGGGAAGACTTCAGTTGTTCACAGAGACCTGGCGGGACACCATCAGAGACAGATGGGTGCTCTCCGCAGTAAGTCTGGGATACAAGCTGGAGTTAAAAGGCACTCCTCCTGCCCAATTTATGAGGTCAAATGTGCCAAGAGATCCCCAAAAGAGAGGATCCCTCCTTCTGGCACTAGAACAACTATTGCTCCAAGGGGTAATCATGAAGGTTCCCCTGGAAGAAAGCGGATTCGGGTTTTACTCGAACCTTTTCACAGTCCCCAAACCAAATGGGGACGTGAGGCCCATATTAAATCTAAAAGGGCTAAACAAGTTCCTAAATATCAGGACTTTTCGGATGGAGTCGATCCGATCAGTGGCCACCGCCCTACAAGGGCAGGAATGGCTAGCCTCGATCGACATAAGGGATGCTTATCTGCATATTCCCATCTTTCCGGCCCATCAGAAATTTCTACGCTTTGCAGTAGAAGGGCGCCATTTTCAGTCTGGCCACAGCACCACGAGTGTTCACAAAAATTCTGGCCCCATTATTGGCCAATCTAAGAACACAGGGTGTAACGATAATGGCATATCTAGACGACCTGCTACTAATAGACCACTCAGTGGAAAAGCTGGAAGTAGCTATTCACAAGACAATCGAGTATCTGGAATATCACGGTTGGATTATCAACCGGGACAAGTCAGCTCTAAGACCAGTCAAAAGTCTGGAATACTTAGGGCTAAGGCTGGATTCAAATCAGAGAAAGATTTTCTTACCTCCAGAGAAGGTGTCGTCTTTAAGAAATTTGACCCACTTAGTGGGTACAAAAAGAAAACCATCCATACGTCTCTGCATGAGGCTGCTGGGAAAGATGGTGGCTTCATTCTAAGCGGTACCCTACGGTCAATTCCATTCAAGGAATTTGCAAAGGGCCATACTGTCAGCCTGGAACAAAAAAGTTCAGGCTTTAGACTTACCAATGTCCCTGTCCCCTTCCGTTCGCAAGAGCCTCCATTGGTGGTTGGTGCCCCAGAATCTGGAAAGAGGGAAACCCTTCAGTCCGGTTTCTTGGAAGGTGGTCACTACAGATGCCAGCCTCATCGGCTGGGGGGCAGTGCTGGAGCAATGGTCTCTCCAGGGCAGGTGGTCAGAAGCAGAAAAGGCCCTGCCCATCAATCTCTTAGAGATACGAGCAGCCCGGTATGCCCTAGTAGCATGGACATCCAAACTCCAGGGGTCCCCTGTCAGAATTCAATCAGACAATGCCACGGCAGTGGCATATATCAATCATCAGGGTGGCACAAAAAGTCGTGCAGCCCAGAAGGAAGCAAATTGCATCCTGGAGTGGGCAGAAAGATATGTCCCAGCCATATCCGCGGTTTTCATCCCAGGAGTGGAAAATTGGAGAGCGGACTTTCTAAGTCGCCAACAATTATGCCCGGGGGAATGGTCTCTTCACCCCGAGGTTTTCCAGGCAATATGCCAGCGGTGGGGAACACCGGATGTAGATCTGCTAGCATCCAGATTCAACGCAAAGGTGGACAGGTTTGTGTCTCGCACAAGGGATCCCCTAGCTTGCGGCTCGGATGCCCTAGTGTTCCCTTGGGATCGGTTCAAGCTGATATATGCATTCCCACCGCCACAATTGTTACCGCGATTACTCCGCAGAATCAGGGTAGAAAAGAAACCAGTGATTCTGGTGGCTCCAGCGTGGCCCCGAAGGGCATGGTACGCGGAGATTGTAAAAATGTCAGTGAGGAGTCCTTGGACCCTCCCACTTCGTCCGGACCTGCTGTCGCAAGGACCGATATACCACCCTTCCTTACCAGCCCTAGGTTTGACGGCCTGGCTATTGAAGCCCACATTCTGAAAAAGAGAGGGCTCTCTAATTCTGTGGTATCTACCATGATCAATGCCAGGAAACCGGTATCCAGGCAGATCTATTATAGGATCTGGAAAGCGTACATTACGTGGTGTGAGACCAAGAAATGGCATCCACGTAAGTACATGATAGGGAGGATTCTGGACTTCCTACAGTGGGCTGTAGATAGGAAGCTGGCCTTGAGTACTATCAAGGGTCAGATTTCGGCCTTGTCAATATTTTTTCAAAGGCCCTTGGCTTCGCATTCACTAGTCAAAGCCTTTATACAAGGAGTGATGCGTATTAGCCCTCCGGTTAGTATTCCCATATGTCCTTGGGACTTAAACCTGGTTCTGTCGGTTCTACAGAAACAACCGTTTGAACCATTACAACACATTTCCTTGGTTCTTCTCACCAGGAAATTGGTTTTCTTAGTAGCCATTTGTTCGGCTAAAAGAGTGTCGGAATTAGCAGCTATGTCCTGTAAGGAGCCATATCTGGTTGTCCATAAGGACAGAGTAGTATTACGTCCTCATCCAGCCTTTCTTCCTAAGGTGGTATCGAGGTTTCATTTGAACCAAGATGTGGTTCTTCCTTCTTTTTTCCCCAAACCTAGCTCAGTAGAGGAAAAGTTATTACATTCTTTGGATGTGGTAAGAGCAGTTAAAGCTTATCTAAAAGCCACTGCTCAGATTCGCAGAACGGATTCTTTGTTTGTTCTGCCGGAAGGCCCCAGAAGGGGTCAGGCAGCATCAAAATCTACTTTAGCCAAGTGGATTCGACAGGTCATAATACAAGCCTATGGCTTGAGAAAGAGACCGCCTCCGTTCAAAGTTAGGGCGCACTCCACAAGAGCGGTTGGAACTTCATGGGCAGTGCATCACCAGGCCTCCCTGGCTCAAGTATGTAAGGCCGCAACATGGTCTTCGGTACACACGTTTACTAGATTCTATCAGGTAGACGTTAGAAGTCAGGAGGATGTCGCCTTTGGGCGCAGTGTGTTGCAGGCCGCAAAAGATCCTCATGCCTGATGGCGCCCAGCTTATGTACCCCCCCCTCATTTGGCATTGCTTTGGGACGTCCCATTAGTAATGACTAAGTCGCTCTGTGTCCCGTGATGTACGAAAAAGAAAAAGGGATTTTTATAACAGCTTACCTGTAAAATCCTTTTCTTGGAGTACATCACGGGACACAGAGCTCCCACCCCTCTTTTTGGGACACTTATTGCTTGGCTACAAAACTGAGGTGCTCCCGGGTGGGAGGGGCTTATATAGGGGAGGGTACTTCCGGTTTGGAATTGGCCAGTGCCAACACCTGAAGGTAAACTATATAACCCATTAGTAATGACTAAGTCGCTCTGTGTCCCGTGATGTACTCCAAGAAAAGGATTTTACAGGTAAGCTGTTATAAAAATCCCTTTTTCTATCTATC
>CM055117.1:386550752-386553252 GCA_029206835.1 Rana muscosa
AGCCTGGGAAATCAGCGGCTCAAGAGGCCGCAAGAAGGATCGTTTGCTACCGCTGCCGGCAAGCGGGACATATTGCAGCAAATTGCCCGGTTGTGGAGGAACCCATGCAGTGTGACTTTCTGACGGGCAGACGTCAGTCGCTGTGTGCGACAGTCGCATGCACTGCCATTCGGGGAACTGAGAAACATTTATGCAAAATGTGTATTAATGGTAGAAATGTTGTGGTATTGCTGGATTCAGGTAGCCTTGTGACCCTGATAAAGGCTGAGTTAGTTAAAACAGAGGTCTCTGGGAATAGCAAGGTAGCCGTTATTTGTGTGCATGGGGACACCCGAGAGTATCCAGTGACTACAGTGTGTTTCGAGACCCCCAGAGGTACCCTCTCTCATCCAGTGGGCTTAGTATCTCAGTTACCGCATGACGCCATTGTGGGAAGGGATTTTCCGAAGTTCTGGGAACTGTGGGATGATCCTGAGCCCCCCACTGGTGCCCCTATGTACCAGGAATGTGATAGCCAGAACTCCCCTGAGAGTGGTGAGGACTCTCCGGAATTTCCCTTGTCAGTATTGGCAGGGGAGACTCAAGAAACTGGAGAGGAGCCCACCTCCTCAGACGAAAACCTACCGTCTGTGGAGTTTTCTGATCTTGAGGTTCACAGGGAAAACTTTGCCACAGAACAGTTGAAAGACCCCGCCCTAATAAAGGCACGGGAAAACGTAGTGAAAATAGATGGCGAGTTAGTGAACCCAGATAATACCGGCACTTACCCATACTTCAGCGTAGAGAAGGACCTACTGTATCGGGTGGCAAAAAGGGCAGAAGAAACCGTTGAGCAGCTTGTGGTGCCCAAACCTTACAGGAAGTTGGTGTTGGAGTTGGCCCATGGGCACATTCTTGGAGGTCATCTGGGGACAGAGAAAACCCGAGAGAGGGTATTACAGAGATTCTATTGGCCTGGGGTGATGAAGGACATAGAAAATTATTGTTCCTCCTGCCCTGTGTGTCAGAGGTCGGCCCCGATGCCACATTTCCGTAGCCCGCTGGTCCCTCTACCCATCATTGAGGTCCCGTTTGAGAGAATCGCAATGGATTTGGTAGGTCCTATAATCAAGTCCGCTAGGGGGCACCAGTACATATTGGTTATAATGGACTATGCCACCCGTTATCCAGAAGCGATCCCTCTCAGAAATACCTCGGCCAAAACCATAGCCAAAGAGCTATCTCTTGTTTTTAGCCGGGTGGGTATTTGTAAAGAACTGCTTACGGACCAAGGTACACCCTTTATGTCCCGGGTTATGAAAGAGCTGTGTAAATTGTTCAAAGTGACGCAATTGCGTACATCTGTGTATCACCCCCAAACCGATGGGCTGGTTGAAAGATTCAACAAAACCCTAAAACAAATGTTGAAGAAAGTGGTGGATAGAGATGGAAGGGATTGGGACTGTCTACTTCCTTATTTGATGTTTGCTATTAGGGAGGTGCCCCAATCCTCTACGGGATTCTCCCCCTTTGAGTTACTGTATGGGAGACACCCAAGAGGGCTGTTGGATATTGCCAAGGAAACTTGGGAAAGTGAGAGTTCTCCCCACAGGAGTGTGATTGAGCATGTCGCCCTGATGCAAGATCGAATTGCACAGGTAATGCCCATCGTGAAGGAACATTTGGCCCAAGCACAGTTGGCACAGCAGAGAGTGTACAACCGTGGAGCCAAGACCCGTACCTTTTCCCCGGGGGATAGGATATTGGTACTTGTCCCTACGGTTGAAAGTAAATTCCTTGCCAAATGGCAAGGCCCCTACGAGATAATGGAAAAAGTGAGCGAAGTGAATTACAAGGTCAGACAACCAGGAAGGCGAAAGCCCGAACAGATCTATCACGTTAATCTGTTGAAAGCCTGGAGGGATAGAGAGTCCCTAGTCGCAGACACTTGGTCACCAGCTCAAACTGGTTGCGTGATTCCTGAGGTTGGAATCGCAGCCACCTTGTCACAACCCCAACAACAGGAGGTTAAGGAGTTTGTGCTTCGCAACAAGGAGGTATTCTCTGAGCTGCCGGGACAAACATCTGGGGTAGAGCATGACATTATTACCCCGCCCGGTGAAAGGGTGAAGTTAAAACCCTATCGGATCCCAGAGGCCCGACGGGAGGCAATACGGGAGGAAGTACAGAAAATGCTGAACTTAGGGGTGATAGAGGAGTCCCAAAGTGATTGGTCTAGTCCCATTGTGTTGGTGCCTAAACCGGATGGGAGCTGGCGATTTTGTAACGATTTTCGTCAGTTGAACAAAGTTACAAAATTTGACACCTACCCCATGCCACGTATAGATGAGTTGATCGACCGGCTGGGAACAGCCCGATACATGACGACTCTTGACCTCACAAAAGGGTATTGGCAAATCCCCCTGGCCAAGTCGGCCAAAGAGAAAACCGCATTTGTAACCCCAGACGGGGCGTTCCAATATAAAAGAATGCCGTTCGGGTTACAGAATGCGCCGGCCAC
>CM055117.1:386593252-386598252 GCA_029206835.1 Rana muscosa
CCGCTGCCGAGCTAACCCCCTCACAGTTGGTGGAGAATGCGGGCAGTTTTTTTTTAAGCCAGCATGGAGGAGATACTGAAACAGCTGGCTCTAGCAAATGCCAATCAACAGCAGACAAATGCAGGTTTGCAAAGGAGCCTTGCAGCCCAGCAGCAAGCTCATCAACAGAGCCTTGCAACTTTACAACAGAGTCTGGAGGCTCAGCAACAAGCCCAACAGCAATCTGAGGCCCGCTTCATAGACCTGTTGCAGAAGCAAGAGCAGAGACTACAACAACAGATGGAAGCAGTAATGCAGCAACGTCCGCAGACCAGTGAGGAAAGCCGTCCCACTAATACCGCGTCCTTTGGGGTGAGTCGTTTATTGACAAAAATGACTGGAGAGGATGATCCAGAGGTATTTTTGACCACATTTGAAAGGACCGCTGAAAGAGAAAAGTGGCCTGAGGAGCAGTGGGCTGGACTAGTGGCTCCTCTGTTAACTGGTGAATCGCAGAAAGCTTACTATGACCTAGAGCCTAACCAAGCAAAAGACTATGTGATGCTAAAAGCTGAAATATTGGCAAGGCTGGGTGTCACCCTGGCTGTCCGGGCTCAGCGTGTGCATAACTGGACTTTCCAGCTTGGAAAACCCCCCAGGTCTCAAATGTATGATCTCATTCACCTGAGCAGAAAGTGGCTACAGCCAGAGACTTTGTCCGCACCAAAGATTGTGGAACGTGTTGTAATGGATCGGTTTTTGAGAGCTCTTCCTACTGCCATCCAAAAGTGGGTAAGCCATGGAGACCCAGAGACGGCCGATGGTCTTGTGGATCGTGTGGAGAAATACTTGGCTACAGAGAACCTGACGGCCTCTTCCAGAGATACTCGGACTTTCCACCCTAAGACCAGACCATCCCCAGGGGCGGATAAGAGGATTCCAAGGGGTGAGGGTGGAGAGAGTGAGAGGGTGGGAGCTCTACCCCAAGTTTGGCGAGAACAGCCTGGGAAATCAGCGGCTCAAGAGGCGGCAAGAAGGATCGTTTGCTACCGCTGCCGGCAAGCGGGACATATTGCAGCCAATTGCCCGGTTGTGGAGGAACCCATGCAGTGTGACTTTCTGACGGGCAGACGTCAGTCGCTGTGTGCGACAGTCGCATGCACTGCCATTCGGGGAACTGAGAAACATTTATGCAAAATGTGTATTAATGGTAGAAATGTTGTGGTATTGCTGGATTCAGGTAGCCTTGTGACCCTGATAAAGGCTGAGTTAGTTAAAACAGAGGTCTCTGGGAATAGCAAGGTAGCCGTTATTTGTGTGCATGGGGACACCCGAGAGTATCCAGTGACTACAGTGTGTTTCGAGACCCCCAAAGGTACCCTCTCTCATCCAGTGGGCTTAGTATCTCAGTTACCGCATGACGCCATTGTGGGAAGGGATTTTCCGAAGTTCTGGGAACTGTGGGATGATCCTGAGCCCCCCACTGGTGCCCCTATGTACCAGGAATGTGATAGCCAGAACTCCCCTGAGAGTGGTGAGGACTCTCCGGAATTTCCCTTGTCAGTATTGGCAGGGGAGACTCAAGAAACTGGAGAGGAGCCCACCTCCTCAGACGAAAACCTACCGTCTGTGGAGTTTTCTGATCTTGAGGTTCACAGGGAAAACTTTGCCACAGAACAGTTGAAAGACCCCGCCCTAATAAAGGCACGGGAAAACGTAGTGAAAATAGATGGCGAGTTAGTGAACCCAGATAATACCGGCACTTACCCATACTTCAGCGTAGAGAAGGACCTACTGTATCGGGTGGCAAAAAGGGCAGAAGAAACCGTTGAGCAGCTTGTGGTGCCCAAACCTTACAGGAAGTTGGTGTTGGAGTTGGCCCATGGGCACATTCTTGGAGGTCATCTGGGGACAGAGAAAACCCGAGAGAGGGTATTACAGAGATTCTATTGGCCTGGGGTGATGAAGGACATAGAAAATTATTGTTCCTCCTGCCCTGTGTGTCAGAGGTCGGCCCCGATGCCACATTTCCGTAGCCCGCTGGTCCCTCTACCCATCATTGAGGTCCCGTTTGAGAGAATCGCAATGGATTTGGTAGGTCCTATAATCAAGTCCGCTAGGGGGCACCAGTACATATTGGTTATAATGGACTATGCCACCCGTTATCCAGAAGCGATCCCTCTCAGAAATACCTCGGCCAAAACCATAGCCAAAGAGCTATCTCTTGTTTTTAGCCGGGTGGGTATTTGTAAAGAACTGCTTACGGACCAAGGTACACCCTTTATGTCCCGGGTTATGAAAGAGCTGTGTAAATTGTTCAAAGTGACGCAATTGCGTACATCTGTGTATCACCCCCAAACCGATGGGCTGGTTGAAAGATTCAACAAAACCCTAAAACAAATGTTGAAGAAAGTGGTGGATAGAGATGGAAGGGATTGGGACTGTCTACTTCCTTATTTGATGTTTGCTATTAGGGAGGTGCCCCAATCCTCTACGGGATTCTCCCCCTTTGAGTTACTGTATGGGAGACACCCAAGAGGGCTGTTGGATATTGCCAAGGAAACTTGGGAAAGTGAGAGTTCTCCCCACAGGAGTGTGATTGAGCATGTCGCCCTGATGCAAGATCGAATTGCACAGGTAATGCCCATCGTGAAGGAACATTTGGCCCAAGCGCAGTTGGCACAGCAGAGAGTGTACAACCGTGGAGCCAAGACCCGTACCTTTTCCCCGGGGGATAGGATATTGGTACTTGTCCCTACGGTTGAAAGTAAATTCCTTGCCAAATGGCAAGGCCCCTACGAGATAATGGAAAAAGTGAGCGAAGTGAATTACAAGGTCAGACAACCAGGAAGGCGAAAGCCCGAACAGATCTATCACGTTAATCTGTTGAAAGCCTGGAGGGATAGAGAGTCCCTAGTCGCAGACACTTGGTCACCAGCTCAAACTGGTTGCGTGATTCCTGAGGTTGGAATCGCAGCCACCTTGTCACAACCCCAACAACAGGAGGTTAAGGAGTTTGTGCTTCGCAACAAGGAGGTATTCTCTGAGCTGCCGGGACAAACATCTGGGGTAGAGCATGACATTATTACCCCACCCGGTGAAAGGGTGAAGTTAAAACCCTATCGGATCCCAGAGGCCCGACGGGAGGCAATACGGGAGGAAGTACAGAAAATGCTGAACTTAGGGGTGATAGAGGAGTCCCAAAGTGATTGGTCTAGTCCCATTGTGTTGGTGCCTAAACCGGATGGGAGCTGGCGATTTTGTAACGATTTTCGTCAGTTGAACAAAGTTACAAAATTTGACACCTACCCCATGCCACGTATAGATGAGTTGATCGACCGGCTGGGAACAGCCCGATACATGACGACTCTTGACCTCACAAAAGGGTATTGGCAAATCCCCCTGGCCAAGTCGGCCAAAGAGAAAACCGCATTTGTAACCCCAGACGGGGCGTTCCAATATAAAAGAATGCCGTTCGGGTTACAGAATGCGCCGGCCACATTCCAGCGGAAAATGGACCAGATGCTGAGGCCCCATCGGAAGTATGCTGCGGCTTACCTGGATGACATAATTGTCCATAGCACAGATTGGGCCTCACATCTGCCAAAAGTGCAAGCAGTCCTGGACTCTGTTCGGGAAGCAGGGTTTACGGCTAACCCCAAGAAGTGTACCATTGGGCAGGAGGAGGCCAAATATCTTGGGTACACCATTGGGAGGGGAGTAATAAAACCCCAACTCAACAAAGTCGAGGCCATCCAGAGTTGGCCACGTCCCAACAGCAAGAAGCAGGTACGAGCCTTTCTGGGAATCGCTGGGTATTATCGGCGATTCATTCCCCACTTTGCTTCTAAGGCTGTGCCCCTAACCAACCTGACGAAGGGGAAAGGGTCGGTCATGATTAAATGGACCCCCGAGGCTGAGGCAGCATTCCAGTTCTTGAAACAAGCCTTATGTAGCCAGCCAGTGTTGTACTCACCCGACTTCTCTAGAGACTTTGTCGTACAAAGTGATGCGTCAGATGTGGGGTTAGGAGCAGTATTGTCCCAGGTCTGGAACGGGGAAGAGCACCCAGTCATTTACCTCAGCAGGAAGTTGAAATCCCATGAGGTAAATTACGCCACCGTTGAAAAGGAGTGTTTAGCGGTGAAGTGGGCTCTAGATTCCCTTCGGTACTACCTGCTAGGTAGGCACTTTGACATGGTTACGGATCACGCTCCGTTAAAGTGGATGGCTCAAAACAAGGAAACAAATAGAAGAGTGAATAGGTGGTTCCTGGCCCTCCAGGAATTCAACTTCACAGTAAAGCATCGCCCTGGCGTTCAAATGGGGAATGTGGATGCTTTGTCTCGAGTACATGAATGCCTGATTGCTGGTGTTCCAACCCCGAGGTTAAAACAAGAGGGGGGGGTATGTGACAGCAGGAAGGTAAAGTCACCTGGTTGCATCCAGGGGGGTAGATATATTTCGCCCAGATTCAGGCTTTACGCCGATTTATACAACTAGGTGGAGAGTTGTATAAGGCTAGTGGGCTCATGGATGACTCATACCTCTAGGGAGAGGGCTGGGCGTCGTGCAGACAGGGAGTTGATGAGACCAGCTGAACCTTGTCAGCTCATTTAGGCCTCTATAAGAAATCCCAGCTTCATTAGATGTTAGCTCATGCCTGGAAGCAGACCTGTGTGGACTGTCTAGGGAGAGTGAACCCCTGTGCGGTGAGAGAAAGCCTGTGTGGCTATATTTTGCTTGGACATTTAAAACCAGGGACTAGGACAGCACTAGGCTGATCCCAGTCGTTAGTTAGGAAACCTGTAAGTTTAGTCAGAGGTCAAGTTGACCAGGATTTATTTTGTTTATGTTTTTTTTGCCTTGCTGTGTTTTTGTCACTGTAAATAGAAAATAAACCGCACCTTTTTGATTTTGAAAACCACAACCTCCGTCTGCTGGGCCTGTTTTTGGGTGGGGAGCCCATCCCGGGGGTCACACATACCCGCTGCCGAGCTAACCCCCTCACACTATCTATC